>MKGM01000069.1:47708-89009 GCA_002018265.1 Ceratocystis harringtonii | reverse complement strand
ACGGGTTTTATTTTTCGGTGGCTGTGAATTCTTGTCAGATCGCCTGTGAGATGATGTGTGCTGCCACTGTCGATGATCCAGTGGTTAGGTGTTAGGGCTTTGCCCCACATATAAGTGATGCTCCACTTATAAGCCACACAGAACTGACAAGGCTATATATGACGCTCACTGAACATGTAGATAGCTAGCACTTAGTTCCCCTTTTACCCCCTAATGAGATATATCTGACCATCTCCGAACCTTCTACGAGAACACCCGTAGTTAACCCGTGACATCATATCTCATTCAAATAAACAAATAAACGCGACGAAACGAACGATACGAACGATACGAACAAACACGATGGCTCCAAAGAACGCAGAGCCCCACGAAGAACGCTCCGTGTACGAGTCCGAAAACGAAGACGCCAAACCCTCCGGCTCCCAACATGAAGAAAAGATTGTTATGCTGCAGCGCCAAATCCAAAGTCTGCAATTGCAAAATAATAGCCGGCGACCAAAAACCATCGCTCCTGACGTCAAAGAATTCGATGGCAAAGGCGCGCATCGGTTCAAGTCTTTTGTTGTCAACCTGAACGAAAAATTCCACCACGACACAGAAGCTCTCGGCGGTGACAGAGGCTGCGTAATGTACGCCTACAGCCGTCTCACCGGACGCGCCCACGACAGAATAAGCCCCCACATGGGGACCTTCTACGGGATGAAGGACTCTAAGAAAGCCTTGAAGAGTTTCATGGCTCTCCTGGAGACCACCTTCGACGACCCGGGCGCAGTTGGCCGGGCGGAAAGTCAGCTCGCAAACATCAAGATGGGTAGCCGATGCGCGCTGGACTACCTGGCCCACGCCGATCAACTGATGGTCGAAGCCGAAGCGACTGGTTGGCCAGATTCCAGCAAAATCTTTATCGTGTCGAAAGGCCTATCCCGAGAACTAGCACGGGAGCTGGTGAACACGACACAATACAAGAAATACAGCGACTTCTGTCGTGACCTTGTCATGCTGGAAACCAACCTAAAAGCCTTCCAACGTAACAACCCCGAGCCCGCTGCCCAGAAGTCCCACTACCGCACGACGACGAAGAACTCCTCCCGCGCTTTCACTAGACGCAGCTCGGAGAGTTCCGGCAAGAGAGCTCGTTGGGTGCCGAAGGACGAGGTGGAGATAAGACGCCAAGAAGGCCGCTGTTTCCGTTGCGGAGTGTCTTCGCATAGGATCCGGGACTGCCCTTGCCTGCCAGCTGTACCCCCCGGGAGCACGAACTCGAAAGTACGCGCAGTTCAAGAAGTACCAGATGTGGAAACGTCTGATGAGGAGGACTCCGACCTTTCGGAAAAATAGCTACCTCTGTACGAAGACGTGTGCAGAGGTCCAAGAAAGAGTTTGACGACTTTGCAGAGAAATGGGAGAAGACAGAGGAGGAAAAGCCTGCGCGGAATAAGTCCATAGAAGTAGATGTCATTATTAATGGGACTTCCCCATCCATTGCTTTAATAGACACCGGTAGCGCCTCCACCTCCATGATCAACCAAAAACTTGTGAAGAAATTGAAACTTACGACGCAAAAGGCCGCACGTGCCCGCAGCCTAACCCCATTCAACGGCACGAAACCCACCATTTGTGACACAATCACGACATTTGAACTAGATGTCGGTGGGTTTAGAGAGAAACATGCAGCATGGGTGGTACCTAACCTATCGGACGAAATTCTGATAGGCTACCCATGGCTAAAACGGAACAACGCTATGATAGATTGCGAAAACGACACTATCAGATTCAAGAAGAGTGGCGTTACGGTTTCTGGACGAAACACTCGCTCCGTGGTGGAACCAGAGTTTATTCGCAGAATGTTCACCTTCAACAAAATTGCAAAGCAAGACCGGAAAAATCTCGGGTCTGATGCAGTGAAAGTCTTCAGAGCTTCCATGGATGACATTGACAAAGCTCTGGACAGACTGAGTCGAGACCGTCAACCCGCAGATCCTGAGAGATGGAAGTCGCGCATCCCTTCGTGGGTTACCACGGACAACATTAGTGTCTTCGACCCAGACGCGCAGTTCGCTAAGAAGCTGCCCCCTCGCCGCCAAGGGATGGACCACGAAATCAAGTTGGCAGTACCCGACGAGAAAGCCCCTTGGGGTCCGCTATACAAGATGTCGCGCGATGAGCTTTTGGTACTTAGGCACACGATCCTCAGCCTCACCGAAAAAGGTTACATAAAAGCCAGCAAGTCGACCGCAGCCGCCCCAATTCTGTTCGTGAAAAAGCCAGGAGGTGGACTCCGTTTTTGCGTGGACTACCGTGGATTGAACGCCGTCATGATAAAGGATCGCTACCCGCTGCCAAATATAACAGAAACACTGAAGCACGTGTCCGAAGCGACGCTCTTCACGAAGTTAGACGTTGTTTCAGCTTTCCACAACATACGTATAGCAGAAGGAGACGAGTGGAAGACGGCATTCAGGACCCGGCAAGGACTATATGAATGGCAAGTCATGCCGTTCGGTCTTGCAAATGCACCCGCGCATTTCCAAAGGTTTATTAACAGCCTTCTGCGCCCTTATCTTGATATTTGGGCTTCTGCTTACGTAGACGACGTGTTGATATTCACCAAAGGTTCCGCCGAGGAGCATTACAAGAAGGTCAACATAGCACTTGCTTGCCTGCGAAAAGGCGGCTTGACGGTGGACATCGACAAATGCGACTTTGCCACCAAGGAAATCACCTACCTAGGTTACATTCTTAGACCAGGACAAGTGCTAACGGACCCCAAGAAGATCACGGCGATAACGGAATGGAAGAGGCCAAGCTCGCTCCAACATGTTCGCAAGTTTCTAGGCTTGTGCAATTTCTACAGGAGTTTCATTGAAAACTATTCCGAACGAGTGGCACCATTGAACGCTCTGGTCACCACCAAGACACCGTTCAAATGGAATAAAGATGCAGAGGAGGCTTTTACCGAGCTGAAAGAAGCTTTCACTTCAGCACCAATTCTCTGTACCCACGACCCCGAGCTGCCGACGACTGTGGAAACAGATGCTTCAGGATATGCAATAGGAGCGGCCCTCCTTCAAACCCAGACTGATGGAACAACCCGTCCTTGCGCATACACGAGTAGGAAGTTGACTGCTGCCGAATGCAATTACCCGATACACGACAAAGAACTGCTTGCAGTTATCCACGCTGTGAAGGAATGGCGTAGCGAGCTGAAAGGACTCAAGGAACCATTCAAGATCATGTCGGATCACAAGAATCTGTTGCATTTTACAAAAAGTCAAGACTTATCAGAGCGCCAAATACGTTGGCACCTGCTGCTGAGCGAGTACAATTGCTATATTTCACACCGTCCGGGGAAGCTCTCACCATTGCCCGATGCTTTATCCAGGCGCGACCTGCCAGAAAACGCACAAGATGAACGCCTAAAGGAAAGAAACAGGCAAATGTTCAAACTTTCGATAGATGACGGCGCTGAAACAATGCGCACGTGCCGTACGAGCATGGAACCTGAACCTTCACGCCAAGCTACAGAGAAGGCCCCAGAATTCCTATCAGAAAGCTTCAAAGCCTTGTGGCTTGCAGCATTGGAGAAGGACGCCGATCTAGCATTGATCAGAACATCTCTGCTCGCCAATAACGGTCAATGGCCAGAAGAAATTCGAAATAGCGTACGAGTCAGCGTTGGTGACTGCAAACTAGACAACGATTCAAGAGTCCTGTACCGCGGGAGATTCTGGGTACCCAACTCAGAACCTCTGCGCACAAAGTTGATGCAAGACATTCACGACTCACCAACTCTAGTTCACCCTGGCAGAAACGCACTTTATTCTGAGCTGTCACGCCTCTTTTTCTGGCCCAATTGCGCGGCAGATGTGAGAAGGTTTGCGAGAAACTGTCAGGTTTGCGGAAGTACGAACACCTGGCGTACGAGTAAGGAAGGTTTGCTCAAACCACTCCCCATCCCGGACCGCCCATGGCAAGATATCGGCATCGACTTCATTGGACCCCTACCAACAGCAAAGAAAGACGGTCAAGAATATGGTCACGTTTTGACGGTAGTTGACTGCCTGACTAAAGGAGTGCATCTGATTCCGATGAAAGCATTGGACATGGAAAATGTTGCGAACGCATTCCTACAGGAATATTACAAGCACCACGGACTACCAAGGTCGATACTCTCGGACCGGGAATTTGTAAACGCCGCTTGGAAAAGAATTTGTTGCGAGCTGGGCATAGAAAGGAGAACGACAACGGCCTATCACCCCGCGACAAACGGGGCGGTAGAAAGAATGAATGCGGAAGTAAAATCTAAGTTGGCAAAGCTGGGCGCGCAAGGCCCACACTGGTTGAAAGCATTACCAATGGTTGAGTTTGCTCTCAACGCAACGCCAGGAAGCTCTACTCAAGTATCCCCATTTTTCCTGAGCCACGGCTATCATCCTAAAACAGTCGACCTGGAACCTACAGACCTCCCGCCACCAAACCCTGACGGTCCCTTGGGACAGGCCGAGAGAGTCTTGGAAAAGCTGAAAACCACCAGAGACTGGGCCAGAGCGAACCTTACTATGGCAAGAGCGCAAATGGAAGAAACGGCAAACCGCAGACGGAACCCCCACAGACACTACCAACCTGGCGAGTGGGTTTGGCTAAACATGAGAAAAGAACAACTTGGGCCAGGACTTGGAAGAAGTTTGCGTAACAAACATGTACGATGCCAAGTCACCGAGAAAGTTGACAGTCATACCTACAAGCTACGAGTACCTGGATCGACCGCCCATAGCACTTACCACGCGGACAGACTGAGACCAGCAGCAAACGACCCGTTCCCTTCCCAAGTCACCCATGACGACCAGCCAGGACCGGTTGATACCGAAGACGGGGTGGACAAATACGATGTGGAAAACATCCTAAGAGAACGCAGGAGACGAGGCAAGCTCGAGTACGAGGTTAAGTGGCAAGGGTGGAACAAGGCAACCTGGGAACCGGCTGAATATCTTGAAAACACGATCGCCCTCAACGCTTGGAAGGAGACCAACGCAAACGCCCAAGAAAGACGGTCAAGAAGGGGAAGAGGAGGCTGATGTTAGGGCTTTGCCCCACATATAAGTGATGCTCCACTTATAAGCCACACAGAACTGACAAGGCTATATATGACGCTCACTGAACATGTAGATAGCTAGCACTTAGTTCCCCTTTTACCCCCTAATGAGATATATCTGACCATCTCCGAACCTTCTACGAGAACACCCGTAGTTAACCCGTGACANTATTGCGGTTTAGCACCGAGAATGGAAGGCGGTGAAGCGGGCAGAATTACAGTGGATTGAGTACAGATAATCCCCGCACAAGCTATCACAGACTTCTAGTTAGACTCCTTTCCCCTTCATCAATCAATAAAGATTCTTTACGTATACTAGCATTGCGCCTTACCCGTAACAAATTGATTGATCATCAATTAATACACCCGGAACGAAAACACACAGATTAATGCCAAAATACTACATTTCGTCGGAAGATTCAAGCATATACGAAAGCCCGACTGAAAACAACGAAAACGTCCCCGTTGAAGACGTCAGAAACGATAGTGTCCCTGTTGAAGACACGAAAAAAGAAAAAGGAAAAATGCAAAACACCAGACCTCACAGCACCCCAGCGGCTGCCTTAGGGTGCCCTACTTACGATGGCAACCGAGCTCTGTACAGAGCATGGAAGGACCAGATGCAGGGAGCACTCGACTACGAAGAAAACCTTAGCGAAAAAAAAAAGATCACTCTTATCCTGATGTCTCTCACTACCCAAGCCAGTGAAGGGATCAGCGCAAGGCTGGCCGCTCTACGCAGAAAAGAAGGAGCTACTGAGAATGAAGCGTGGGAAGTTCTCGACAACCGGTTCGACAACCCAGGGCACATAGAGGCAGCGCGGATGAAACTGAACGCCCTCAGGCAGAGAGGAGACGCCTACGAAACATACGTCCAGGACTTCTCGAATCTATTGCAGGAAGCCAGAGGTCAAGAATGGCCGGAAGAAATCAAAATAGATGCCTTTCGCAAAGGTCTGGACAGGAAGGTGATCTACTACACGCTTGCCACGGCCCCAGGCAAAACGCTGGAGGAGGAAATAAACATGTACAGGCAAGTGTACACCAACATCCAGAGGAATCAAAACCTCGACAAGTTCAGTGCCTACATCAGCGGCCCAAGCCAGCACGAACCGGCCCCAAGACAATATGGCGAGCCAATGGATATCGACTCAAACTACACACAGTCGAGCTCGTCCACGAGACCCAAGACAACACAAAACTCTGGCCCAGGCCTACCGGACGACCATAAATACATGGGCAGAGTCGCCAAATGGGTTAGTAGAGAAGAGATGTCTAGAAGACGCCAGGCAAATGTCTGTCTACGCTGTGCACGCCCCGGATGTCATGTCAGAGTTTGCCCCCTGAGACCAGCGAGAAGGCCAGTACCCGTCCAGACCCAAGTCAACAACGCTACGGTTCAAGAATGGACTACACCGTCGGTGGAAGAGACTTCAGTGGAGGACGATCAGGGAAAAGCCTGAGCCCTGCCCAAAGTCGCGTGCAGGTGCGTCAAGAGGAGGATTTGAGTAAGCTTTGGTTGAGAGAATGGAAAGAGACAATGGACTGTAGTCTTCTTTTGGTAGAAGTCCTGATCAATGACACGAACATGACAACTGCTTTAATAGACCCTGGTTCATCAGCATACAATGTGGTATCAGATTCATTCGCAAGTCAAACACAACTAAAGCGTATCCCAATCCCAGCGCGAACAGTGAAAGGAGCAATGGGGAGTAGAGGAGTAGTCAACGAAGTAGCACACATGTCCATCAACATTGAAGGGCATGAAGAAAAGAATGTATTTGCATACATTGTACCTGGCAATGAGCATGATGTGATACTTGGATTACCATGGATCAAAAAACAAGGAGCTATCTACACACCCCAAGAAGACAAAATGCTGATTTGCTCATCCAACACAACTGTTGAAAAAATAGGAGTCAGGGAAGAAAGACTCAAAAAGAAAAACAATGGAAAAACAAAAATGAGTGTAGTCAACGGACACACATTTGCAGCTATAATGAGAATAGCTAAGAGGAAGGGCAACGCCTCGACAAAAATCTTCACAGCCAGCATAGAAGATATCAACAAAGCACTGAAGAGAAAGCCGGAAACCCCACCAGCGGAAGTACGAGAAAGACTGCCAGCACACTATGCGGATTTGTGGGATGCCTTTGCCCATTCAGATGAGGATCTCCCACCCCACCGACCGCGACTAGACGCAAAGATAGATCTGCAAGGAGAAAAAGAACTCCCTTGGTGTCCATTATATCAGATGTCAAGAGATGAACTGCTGGTACTGAGAAAAACCTTGACAGAACTGTTGGCAAAAGGGTTTATCCGCACCAGCAGCTCTGCAGGAGGAGCACCAGTCTTGTTTGTGAAGAAACCAGGAGGAGGGCTGAGACTCTGTGTCGACTACCGAGCATTGAACACTATACTTAAGAAAGACCGCTACCCGATCCCCCTCATCCAAGAGACACTGAGAGTAATCTCACAAGCCAAATGGCTCACCAAATTGGACGTACGAGCAGCTTTCCACAGAATAAGAATAGCAAAAGGTGACGAGTGGAAAACAGCCTTCCGCACACGGTATGGTTCATACGAATGGCTTGTCATGCCGTTTGGAATCGCCAACGGAACTTCGGTGTTTCAACGATTCATTAACCATGTGCTGGATGAGTTCCTGGACAACTGCGCCTCGGCTTACATTGATGATGTCATTGTGTACTCGAGTGACTCACTTGAAGACCACAGAGAAAAGGTGCGCAAGGTACTGCAGAAGCTCCAGCAAGCAGGTTTGAGACTCGACCTCGACAAGTGTGAATTTGAGGTACAGAAGGTCAAATACTTGGGCATGATCATCACAGCAGGAAAGGGCGTGGAAATGGACCCGGAAAAAGTGAAAGCGATTCAAGAATGGAAACCACCCACGACAATCAAAGGTATCCGCGGCTTCTTAGGATTCACCAACTACCATAGAGACTTCATCAAAAGCTATGCGGACCTGACAGCACCACTCGTAGCACTCACTAAAAAGGACATCCCTTTCAGGTGGGGTGATACGGAAGAATCAGCGTTCAATAGACTGAAGGAGGCCTTTGTCAAAGGCGATATGCTGGCAAGCTGGGACCCAGAAGCGCAAACATGGCTGGAAACTGATGCTTCAGGAGTGGGAATAGGGGGAGTCTTGTACCAAGGCCCTGAAACCGAACGTAGGCCAATCGCCTTCTTCTCAAGAAAGATGACTCCAACGGAAATAAATTATGGCATACACGACAAAGAGCTACTAGCAGTCATAGAGTCAGCGAGGAAATGGAGAGGAGAGCTACGAAGCGTGCAAAACTTCACCCTGCTGACAGACCACAAAAACCTACAGTACTTCAGAACAAAGCAACTGCTGTCGGAGAGACAAATTAGATGGATGGAAGAGCTGGAAGCTCTGCCGCCATTCACCACCGTTCACCGACCAGGCAAACTGGCAGTGGTGCCAGATGCGCTTTCAAGAAAAGATGAGTTTTACGACAAGGAAGAGAGGGACGAAAGCAGAACGAAACGCCTGTGGAAACAAAACTGGGACCCCATGGAAAAGCAAGATATCGCCATCATGCAACAGTCCATCACAGATGAAACTACACAGAGAAGAACAGAAGCCAGAAACCCCTTCGATGCCAGCTCAGAATTGGGACGACTATGGACAAAAGCAAAGGCCCAAGACACAAATTATGAGAAAATCGCCACACACATAGAGCAAAGAACGCAGTTTCCATCATCACTAGTACCTCCAGGCTCAGCACAGGCAGCTGATTGTACAGTCAAAGAAGGTATAATTTACTACCGACAAGCCATCTGGACGCCAGACTGTGAAGAGCTAAAAGGGGAGTTATTGAAGAAGCACCACGTCGACCCCATATCAGGACATGGGGGTAGAGATGCAACAATAGTGGCACTTCGGAGACAATTCTTCTGGCCGAAAATGATAGAAGATGTGAAAAGACTGTTGAGAAACTGTGACTGGTGCGGCCGGACAAAACCCTGGAGAGAAAAGATACACGGCCTCCTGACACCACTACCAGTCCCATCTCGACCATGGCAAGGAATTTCGATGGATTTCATGACACATCTGCCTGGAAAGTTCACAGATCTATTGGTGGTCACATGTCGACTCACAGGTAATGTCATCTTGATACCCCTGGAAGACACAAGGACTACGACTGTGGTCAACGCCGTCCTGACCAACGTATATGCACATCACGGACCACCTGAATGGATCGTCAGTGACAGGGGCCCCCAATGGGTGGGTGAGCTATGGAAAGTATTCTGTGAAACCCTTGGGGTGGAAAGAAGGCTGTCAACAGCATACCATCCACAAACAGATGGGGCAACTGAGCGAGCGAACCAAGAGGTACAGATATTCTTGCGCACCAGAATAGCGATGGACCAACAAGACTGGGCAAAGTGGATCCCGGCAGCTCAAATAGCCCTCAACAACAGACCACAGCCAAGAAGACACGGGGTGAGCTCATTCTTTCTCACTCATGGCTACAACATAGCCCCTGTCCAGGTACTTGACGAAGGCGGTAAAAGTGCAGAAGGGAGCAAAATAGCAGATGTGGAAGCCATAAAGACAAAACTCCAAGAATTGACAGAGTGGGCCCAAGTCGTCACTGCAGACACGCAGCAGAACATGGAGCGACAAGCGAACAAACACCGAACAGCAGCACCAATGCTCCGACCAGGACAGGAAGTCTGGCTGAAGTTGAAAAATATGAAACTGGGACGACCCAACCGCAAGCTCGACTGGCTTAATGCGAAATACAAGGTCGTAAAGCAAATAGCACCAATGGTCTACGAGCTGGATGTACCAAAAGGGATACACCCAACCTTTCATATTGATCTACTAAGACCAGCAGGGGAAGACCCATGGCCAGGACAAAACGAAGACTCCGACAAGACAACACCCCTGTTCAATGAAAAAGGAGAAGAAGTATGGCTGGTGGATGAGATCCTGTGCGCCTATGGAAAAAGGGCGAAGAGAGTGGTATGGATAAAGTGGAAAGGATTCGAGACGCCATCCTGTGAACCAATGGACAACGTTCTGGAAGACAACCCGGAAGCCCTACACGCTTGGGAGGCAAGATGGGGACCAATACAAAAAAATGATGGACCTAAAGAAACTTACCTCACACCAACTGGTCGACTTAAGAGTCAGTGGAGGAAGANCTACTGCTCGAAGTTTGTTGTACTTCTTGCGTCTTGTTCGTCATTACTGTTTCGACCAAGGTTTTTAACAGAATACCGAGATCTTCTTGGTACTTGTTTCCAGTTTGGGAGTTCTGATTTGACGACATCTTGGCGTGAACTTTTTATGTATATGTAAGTTTTAAAATTTTTTTTTTTTTTTGAAGAAACAAAATGTGGCAAGTACGTGCTGTTGAGGGGTTGATTCGTGAATTAAGGAGTATTTCGTTCCGTCTTATTGAACGATATCTTGTTTGATATTTTGTCGTGTGGCGGATTATCGTATTTTGAATCTGATCAGAAGGTGTTCTGCTTGTTGGAAATACCGGGCTCATAACCTGTTGTGATTGACTTTTGTTTAACTTGTTTTATTAAGAGGTTAAGTTATTTCACTTTAGGATACATCGCGTCAAACGTAACTACCTTACGTGTTTACCCGATGTATACCCGGATAGTGGCGGAATATCCACAACAGAGTGGTATGGATAAAGTGGAAAGGATTCGAGACGCCATCCTGTGAACCAATGGACAACGTTCTGGAAGACAACCCGGAAGCCCTACACGCTTGGGAGGCAAGATGGGGACCAATACAAAAAAATGATGGACCTAAAGAAACTTACCTCACACCAACTGGTCGACTTAAGAGTCAGTGGAGGAAGAAAGAAGGAGGTGGAGAGGGAGAATAATATTGCGGTTTAGCACCGAGAATGGAAGGCGGTGAAGCGGGCAGAATTACAGTGGATTGAGTACAGATAATCCCCGCACAAGCTATCACAGACTTCTAGTTAGACTCCTTTCCCCTTCATCAATCAATAAAGATTCTTTACGTATACTAGCATTGCGCCTTACCCGTAACAATTAAAAAAAAAAAAAAAAAGCACAGCAGCACTGGACGAGTATGAACAGACTACGGACTGTCCGTGTTTGACGTGAGGAGGAGGAGGAAGGGGTCGAATGTAATGATCTATGGATCATAGGTGGCTCAGGCTAGGCCTTCGCCGAGGCGCTAACCAGTAGGCTAGCCAAGCTACTCCTCATAGTACTTTTCGTGAGTTCTTACAGGCATCAAGTCATGAATGACAGTCAAACATGGACGATGGAAGTTTGCATGATGTTCTGCGCGCACATGTAATGCGTCATCCAACGTTTCGCGGCTTCCCCTCGTAATCGTGGGATTCTGGTAAGTTCCACCAGTATGGTTACACAAGCCTAGGTCACGTTACACCGGATTCTATGAGGCTCGGATAGTTGGATATTATCGGCTGTTATCGGTGTCTGTCGGAGTTTGTTGGCTTCTTCTGTTTTCTATGAATCTCTATGGTTTCTTTGGGTTTGGGCTCTTTTGGATTCGATCTCTGTCTTGATTTGGCAAGCATGGGAAGATCTCGAGTAACTTAGAAAACCGTAAATACTCGGCTGTTCTTCCCGTTGGTTTTCTGAAGTTTTGCTTGATCTTTCTTCCTGTTGCGGATGGCAGCCAAAGTTGAAATAGAGGAGGTGACAGAAAGCTTTTCAACATAAAAGGAACACCGCAGACCATTCCCCCATTAAATAGTTTCTTCTTTTCTTCTTCATCTGACAATAAAGTTTTCATAATCGGCGTAACTTTGTAACAATTGCAAGTCCCGTAACAGCCTTGAAGTGCAACCTCTCTCATTTCCCCGAGCCCGTTCCTAACATTTCCAAACCCTAACAAGTATCTTTTACTGCACTTCTGAATATACCTTTCTGTCTGTCCTCGTCCCTGTCTACCTGTCCTGTCTGTCCTGTCTCTTGAACTGTTCGTAACAGTATTCATCTATCTTTCCCGCCTGTCCGTGACATCCATGGGGTCGCCCTCATAGATCTTTGCTGGCTGCGTGAAAAAGGTAGGCTTCTTCTTCCTGCTCTTCCGCTGTGTCACTTCTTCCATTCGCTGCGAGACGCGGCGTAGTGATTCGATTTGGCTAGTCAGGGTGAGACACATTGGGATTGTTACCATCTGTCCATAGAGGGCATCGTTGAGCCCTCTCATAAGACCTCGAATCTTCACATCCTCGGGGTAACCGTCACCTCCAGCATGCTGTAAAAGGTCGCAATACTCAGAGATGTATCGATCCAGCGTCTTGTTTTCCTGTTGGACGTTCTCGAGCCGCTCGCTTGCGCTGGCCCGAAAGAGGGGGTCTTCAAAACGGTCGTCCAGAACCTTCCAGACTTCTGCCACTGTAGATCCGGCCTTCTTTCCCAAGCGTTCAAGTTCACCGCCTGCACTCTCGTTCGCCTCTCCCATCAAGGCTACTTGCATCGCTGCCACCACTCGTGTCACATCGGTATACTCATGTAGTAGCAGCATATCTGACATCTGAGGTCTCCAGATGCGGTATATGCCCTTGTTGCCATTGAACTGAGGAAAGTTTTGGGAGCGTGGGGGAGCCGGCGTATATACAGGAGCGACGTCCATGTCCATTTCGGAGGGAGTGGACTTTTGTGATTCTAAGTCTGAAGATGTCTCGTCTCCCATCTCAAAGGTGGGCATCTACTTCCTTTATTTTATCTTTTGTATTTCGCAAAATCTGAATGTTCTGGATGTTCCGCAAAGTTTCTGACAGATTTTCTGATGTACTGAAGATTTCTGATGTTTAGTTTCTTTCTTTCTATTTTGACTGAATAACGGATCTGAAGCTGAAAAACTGAAAACAAAAGCTTTTTTTTTTTGTAGATCTGACAATTTGTTACGGGACTTGCAAGTTTTGCAAAGTTATGCCGATTATGAAAACTTTATTGTCAGATGAAGAAGAAAGGAAGAAACTATTTAATGGGGGAATGGTCTGCGGTGTTCCTTTTATGTTGAAGAGCTTTCTGTCACCTCCTCCTATATTTCAACTTTGGTTGTCAACCGCAACAAAACCAACTGCGGAACCAATAGATCTAATCCTGGAAACCAACTTGCAGGCAATGGACCGTTGGGAAGCAAAATGGGGACCTATCATGGAAAACGACGGCCCCAAAGACTTGTACCTGACAAAATCGGGAAACCTTCGGTGCGAAGTGGGCTAGACTCCCGGATTTTACATGATCTGGCCATTGTCGACAGGAAGGACGAAATAACCCATAGAAGGAGAAATATGTTGCGGTTGGCAACCGTAGTTTAGAAAGGGGAGGAGGTGACAGAAAGCTCTTCAACATAAAAGGAACACCGCAGGCCATTCTCCCATTAAATAGTTTCTTCCTTTCTTCTTCATCTGACAATAAAGTTTTCATAATCGGCATAACTTTGCAAAAATTGCAAGTCCCGTAGCATACGGGCGACTCCAGCGATATCAGCAGAGGATAGTGTTCCCTGAGAGACTCCACAATGACCGGCAATTCCTTGTCCCCAACGCCATAATTGCGTTGGTGAGAATCCATTTTCTTGGAAAAGTAAGCCACCGAGTGCAGTCGTGTCTCTCCCGTTGGGCTCTCATGATACTGGGACAGTACACTTGAGACGACCAAATCAGACGCATCCGTTTCGAGGATAGTTTCTAACGACGGGTCGAAATGTTTGAGAATTGGGTGGAGCAAAACAGAGACTTGAGCTTATCAAAATCTGCCTGGCAATCGGGGGTCCAATTGAACGGTGTGTCCTTCTTGGTTAGAGCAAAGAGGGGAGTGCAAATTCGAGAGTACTCCATGATGAATCATCTATAGAAATTGGCAAATCCAAGGAAACTCCGGACGCCTTTCGCGGAGGCGGGGGATTCCCAGTCAGCCACAGCTTTCACCTTAGCCGGGTCCATCTCCAGACCCTGCTGCAAGATGATGAAGCCTGCAAACGTTGGACGTTCAACATCAAACTCGCACTTATCTCCCTTCATGAAGAGATCAGCTTCAGCCAGCTTGGTTAACACCTTCCTAACATGACCATCGTCTTCCTGGGGGTTCTCTGAGAAAATCAGAATATCATCGAGGTAACAAACGACGAATTCGTCATTATACTCGTGAAGCACCTCATTCACAAACTGTTGGCACGTCGCGGGAGCGTTCGTCAACCCAGATGGCATGACAAGGTACTCAAACGAGCCATATATTGTCGGGAAGCTGGTCTTCCATTCGTCTCCTTCTTGAATCCTAATTAGATTGTAGGCTGACCTCAAATCCAATTTGGTTAAGATCTTTCCCCGTGCCGCATGCCTCAAGCTCTCATTGATTCTCGGGAGTGGATATTTATTCTTCGAGGTGTTGACATTCACATTTCGGTAGTTCACACAGAATCTAATGCTCCCTGGTTTTTTGACAACCAGGACGGGTGAGAAAATCGGCGACTTCGACGGCCTGATGAAGCCCCTGGCTGCATGCTCGTCGAGGTATTTCTTCATTGCCCGTAACTCCAGGGAGGACATGTCGTACATGGGCCCGACCTTGAGTCTAGCGTTAGGGACCAGCTTGATCTCATGGTCAATGGAACGGTGCGGAGGCAGCTGGTTGGCCCCCTGTTTGGAGAAGCGCGGCACAAGATCATGGTATTTAGACGAAACGACTTTCTTCAAACGGGCCATTTCCTCATCGTGTGTAAGTTCTTCCTGATTGAGGTAATCGAGGAGCTGTTGTGCCGAAACAGCATACACCTGGAGGCCTTCGTCCTTGGCTGCCTCAAAAAGCTTGTCTCGAGACGGCGACACGGGAGATTTGACAGGCAGCTGCAGTCAACACTAGACTGGGACTGGAACAGAGACGGGGACTAGAACTAGGGGGAAATGAGGGATTTGAAGGTGATCTGATTCTTTGACCATAAAATAGACAGGTCGTGTGCATTCAACCAGGCTTTACCAAGGGTAATAATATCGTATCCAGCTATCTTGGTAACTTGGAACACAGCCTTCTCCTGATGCTTACCGATCGTCAACTGCGTAGGCATCTCGTGGGTTTCTTTACCTGCCGATGATTCCCTTCCACCTACCACTACAGCAGGCTCCGGAATAGCTTTCCTGAGTGGGAGCATGGAGTATTTCTTAAGCTATTCGGAGTCCACGAATAGTGATGTGACTCCAGAATTATCATAGCAGAGGCCGGGATGCAGTTGTTGATGAGCACGGGAAACGTCATAAGAGGGCAGTGGCCGTAGTTTAACGGAGTGTTATACAGCCTGAGAGTATGAACAGTAGGACCAGATACAGGACGAACCAACTCGACAGGGCCAGCTGACGGGTGCATGTCAGTTGGCAGTCCTAGCTTTTTGTAGCCCTAGGACTGGTGGTCGAGGGCTTGACAGGGCATTGAGCGATTTTGTGGTTGGGTTTGCCGCAGTAAAAACAGAGATTGTTGACTCTACGCTCATTTCTCACATTCCGTTGAAGAGCGTTCAGCTTCGTGGGGTCTCCCGTTTGGTTGTCGGCAGCGCGGAACTTTGCGGGAAAACTTGTGGATTCCTGGGACGTGGCGAACTGAGTATCTAGCTGGATGCAGAATTGTGCGAAGCTCGCCAACGAGTCTGTCGGGGGGTTCTTATCGATTAGCGAATCCTGGAGGGAATGCTTTAGCCCCCTCTTGAACAGTGAAATCAGCTGTGCCGTTCCTGTCCAATCCAGGGTGGAAATCAGTTTGTCATACTGGACGTAATAGTCCGCACATGAGCCCAGCTGTCTGAGGTTGAAAATCTTGCGTTCTGCGGTGGCATACGGATCTGGGTCCCCAAAACAGATCTTGAAATGAGCCACAAATTCGTCGTATGTATCGAACTTTATGGATCCCGAAGAGTCGATCCAAGGCTTGGACCAAGTGGCAGCTCGTCCTGTCAACAGAAGAAAAGCTGTGGCCAGCTTTTTCTGCTCTGACAATCCCGGGTAGTTCGCGAAGTAAGCATCCAAGTCACTGACAAACTCCTGAAACCTGGACTTGGACCCGTTGTAGGGCTTCGGCAACTTGACCATAGGTCTGAGCTCTGCGGGTTCTGAAATCGGGGCTGGGACAGGTGCGATGTCAGCGGTAGCTGCAGCGTCTTCTTGCCCCCAAAAGAAGTATTCCCAGAGGATGGCTTGGAACAGCTGGGGGAAGTGGTCGATGGGGACAGTATACATCTGGCCCATTCTGCCGAGCTCATAAGCAATGTGGGCAGTGGCGAACAACTGGACGGGGACATCGCTAGGCACGGCTGGTGTACCAGGGTGTTTCGTGACAGGGGGGTTGCAAGCGCCCTTAGCACTGACGTAGGCATATAGCTTCTGGAGCTGGTCATCCGATAGCGGGAACGGACTGGACAAGGAGCCTTCTGGATTAACATCGGAAGCGGGAACGGGAACAACAGGAGTGACGGGGTTGGACATGGCGTGCAAGGTCTCTCGGAGGGTGGTGATGCTTGCAAACTGTTATGAGCCGGGCTCAGGAAGAAAGAGAGAGGTTGGTAGAGGTTGAGTAAATTCAAATCAAGAGAGAAGTTGCGCCTAGGACGAGATAAACAGGATGAGATCAATGATTAAACCAAGACTCAACCAAAAATCGGAACTGGAACAAAGAAGGTTAACAAAAAATAGACACTAAATGGAGGGCGAGTCGAGTAGACACGTAACAGAGGACGGGCTAGCACGAAGAGGAAGTAGGGGAACATGCACAGTTTCCTCTATATCTCTTTTTTTTCTCTTTGTTGTTTGGTTCTGCGTTGTTTTTCTTTTTCCTGACAACCAAAGGAGCAAGACGAGTCAGAAGCTTGTTTGAGAACATACGTGCTTTTCTCTCCCGAAACATCCCAACAACATTGTAGAGGGTTAATTCTGTCTGGTAACCAATCCGGCGTCGTTTGATCAACCAGGACCAGGGAGATGTTGATGCACGGGTGAGGGCAAGATTATCAAGAGGCCAGGGAAGGTCAACAGCAGTGAGGGAAAGGTGATGTGGAAGATGTCGTATGGGTGGCCACAACTCAAGAACATGCCAAATTGCTATTAAAATATCTGCACAACAGAATAGCAATCAATTTCAATGGGTTTTTTATTTGTGATTTTTTCAGTTCTGGACGGTATATACGCATGCTATGCTTTTATTCCCGATGTTTAACCGGCCCTCGTCCATCATCCAACATTTGCTCAAGATTATTAACATGATTCTCTCCTTCAGCGCCTTGTTTCCCACATCATTGTCACATCAAACGTACCTTCAGCCAAAATGACATCCATCGGTCCCCAACTTCCACCCCATCTTGCGAAACGAAAACGTGGCTCTAGTGATAGTTCTGATCTGCCACCCTCTAAAACTGCAGCGTCCACGAGCACATACAATAAAGATGAGATCGCTTTGGATGACGACGATGATGATGCGCATAGTCCGCAAGTACTGAGAGAAAATGGAAAATCACTCCCGTCAGTTTCAATAGGATCAGCTGTTATCACATCGCCGTGTTTCCTTGCCAATAATGAGATCTCCCATGATTCCGATTCAGGTTCTGGCACAAATAAAGGCACTCACACTCAACCGTCGCAAGCACAAGGTCCAATACTTCCTGCAAACTGCAATACAAGAGTTCTTGGCCCATCGCTCCCACCTACTGCAATCAACGGACAAGCGCGAGATAGTCCAGACCCCTTACCGAACGCTCCAATTACCTCACAACTACCGTCAGATCCTGATTCCGACTCAAGCTCAGACGATGATTACGGTCCTGCACTACCTACCGAGGCACAGAAACATGTATGCACAAGTACAGCGATTAGTGGGCAGGATGCACAAGTCACCTCTACCGCAAAAAGGGACGAGTGGATGCTGGCTCCGCCAACTATGTCGAACGCTCGCGCTTCTGATCCCACAAAAATCAAGAATCGCACATTTGCTTCCGGAAGAGGCGCTTCTGCAGCGCCTAAAAACGCAGAGATGTCCAGTATATGGACCGAAACGCCAGAGGAAAAACGGCGCCGTCTAGAAAATGCCGTGTTAGGCCGTGCAGATGAGTCAGAACCAAAACAAGCGCGCTATGTGCGCTCTACCATTGAAGAAGAGGCGGAACAAGAGCGACGGCGACATATCTCCGAGTATACAGAGCAAACTCGAGGGAAAAGCCTGTATGCGACACGCCAAGAATCTCTCAAATCAAATACCGTAGGAGTTCACGCAGAAGAGGATGATCCAAGCAAAAGGGCTTTTGACGTACAAAAAGATATGGCAATTGGAGGCCGTTTAGATCGCGGTCAAAAGAAACAGATGCTAGACAAGGCTAGCAACTTCGGAGATAGGTTTCAGAAAGGATCGTTCCTATAGATACACAACGGTCAAGCAATTATTAGTTCACAGAAAAGGACTACACGACATGCTGTTATTTCGATGATTCGTATTTGGGACCGGAGTAAGGCTAAGTTTGCCGAGTCAAGTGGAGGCTAAATAAACGTATAATAAACCAGACTCCAGAATTATGTTAAATAAGTACGAGGTTTTTTTTCTAACGTCATGCAATCTGGACCTTGAAAACGGGCAAACAAAACGACACAGAAAATGAATATTGGGCAAGCATGGCAACATAATACACAAGAAGAACCAGAACGTACAATAACTTAAAGGAATACCAACCAGACCACAACACCACCCATCCAAAGCAAACAAACATTCCATTCACCCACCATAGTGTATGCGCCGAGAAAAAGAAAAAAAAAAAAAAAAAGAATAAACAAGAAAATAAAGGAAGCAGGCCAGAAATATTGAGGCTTGCAGAAGACAAGAGGAGAGGAAGTGGCAAGGAACACTTTTCGACATTCCTGACCAGTCGTGGGAAGCCAAATACGCTCTTTACACCAACTTTTCATAGCGAAAAGCAGAGAAAAAGCATTTGTTGAGGATTTGAAGACTCTTTTACATGCCAACGTAGCTATGTGAAGGCCAGTTTTAAACTTGTTGATGGGGCGGAGCCGCGGTATTTCTAGTTCCTGGTTGTGCAGAATCGGAAGTCGGCGTGGAAAGTACGTTGGAGGTGGCATTGCTGTTGGATTGTGTGTTTCTAATCCGGCCTAATCGAAAGCCAGAAAAGGCATTGCGAAGTGAGCCAACCACACCGCCTGCCTCCTGATGACGGCGTTGTCGGCGTTGCAAAGCACGGAGCTCTTGTTGGTCTCTTTGAGCAGCAGCCAACTCAGCTTCGCGTCGCCGGGCCCTACGAGCTCTCTGTTGTTCGCGACGAGCATAAGCTTGCGCTTCTTCTGGGGTCATATTGGAGGGGATCTGTCTGGCTCCGCGGAAATTTAGCCAGGCCCCCCGAGCAGAATCTACCCGGCTAACATGCGGGGGCTCGGTAGCCTCTGAGTTGGCCGGCGGTTCGGGCCGAGGCTTTGGAACGTAATAATCAGCCTTGCACAAGGGACAGCATGCACGACGAACAGTCAGCCATGGGTCAACGCAAGCCGCGTGAAACGCATGGCCACAGGTAAGCCCACGGACATCATCATCATCCTCCAGAGTATCGATGCAAATGGCACATGTGTCAGCATCAGGATTGGTTTCGTTGAGATTTGGTGGGGTCATGTTTGAATGGTCGTCCTCGGAATCCTCGTCGGCTTCGGTATCAGATTGGCTTGTGGAGGATGGCAGCGCATTTTCGCCATCTCTTCGAGCAACAGGAGGGGGAGCACTAGGCATGGATGCAACTTTTTCCACGTGTTGAGTTTCTTCGTGATCATCGCGTTCTGCGATAGAGCTGGGAGACTTGTTGCTGGTCTGAACATTTGAAGCTGATACCACAGGCGTGACATCAGATGCAAGATTCATTGGGTCAGAGACAAGTTCGTCGCTACTGTTGGATATCGGGCTGATTTCTTTGGGGTCGGGGTCGTTGGCGGCGGCAGCAGGAACAGCGGGTCGAACGGATGTCGCTTTCTGTAGTACCCATGACTTGTACTTGATCATGGGGAATTTATCATTGACTTCCTCCATTGTCATGAGCTTCTTGACACGCCTCCGACGAGGTCGCGTCGGCTGCTCAAGCGAGACCATTTCACCGCCTTCAGCTGCAACGCGGAGTTGGTGATTGCGGGAGTTATAGCGAAAACAGTACTTAACACCGACCATGATCCTAGCAAATCAAGTTAGCGATAGAAAAATAAATAATGACTAGGAAGAAAAAGAAAGAAAAAAAAAAAGTCGCGTGCTTTTCCCCAACACAAACATACCAAAGATTGGTAAAGACGACGCCAAACCCAAGAGCGACAAAGAACAAGAGTGAGTTTGTCCTGCCTTTGCCATCTCCATCGCCGTCGGCAGAATCTGAAGTAGCAGCCGGTGATACAGACGTAGAGGTCGTGTCTTGACGAGCAAGCAAGTAGTGATCTTGAGAAGAAGCCACTACTTTGGTGGCTTCATGCACGAGCCTCGCCACTATGGGCATTTTGATTTTCGAGTGTCGGAAGATTTCGAACGACTTATTGGTGTAGATGGTGATGACGTAGTCGTCAGAAATAAGGCCAGAAGGAAAACCTGTTGAAATATTTGCAAAAGAGAAAGGGGGGAGACAGAAACATCAACGGATCATAGAAGAGCGCGAGAACAGCGAGAACAGGCCATGTGACAAGATGAAAGATGACTTCCACGGTTTAGATGGCTTGTTGATAGAGCCAGTAAAGAAGGCGGCGAACAATGCAGGCCGGCTAACAGCGTTGATATAATACAAGCCCTTCTAGGGGGGAGTGTTATTTTCTCCTATGATTGACTGATTAGCACAGGCTCAAATCCAGAAGCAAGGCCCAAAAATTAAGGGCAATAGTGGCAAAGGGACACAGCGACTCGAAGCGCAAGCCGCCAGGAAAGAGGGCAAAAAGTAAGGAGAGCAGAATTTTGATAGAATGGAGAGGCCAGCCAGCCTATGCATCCGGAAAAAAAAAATACGATCAAGAGTTGCAGGAAAGGGATGGATAGATAAGGAGTACGTAGACAAGGTGGCTCGCTATGCTAAGTTTCATGGTCGTATATCGAGCATGTAGCACATAGTGCTAAGCCAGGGAAAAGAAGCTACTAAGACTCTTTTTGGAAATAGAATGGACAGGACGGGCTAGAGGCTGGTGACAAATAAAGGCGGGAAAGTTGCGGGCGGAAGAGAAGGGCTCACCTAGTGATCCGTGGGAAAGTTTGACAAAAACTTTGAGCCAGGAGGCTGGAGGTTGGACCAGTGATTGACAGTTTTGCAATGGTGTTGTTCCCCGATCTTATTATTATTATTACTATGCTTCGCAGTCTTGTTGCATCAAAGGCTTCGAGTTGCATGAAAGAGGAGAAGCATCGGGTCTAGTGAGGCAAGATATCGAGACGAAAAGGGCAGAACCTTAGTCCAACGGGACTTTGTAATTCGTATCGGGCGACTCGGGAGGAAACAGCAAGGGCGAGGCAAAGCGAGAGAGAAAAAGAAGGCCGAGAAGAGGCGAGAGGTCGAAGACGCAAGACAACAGTAGTGGCTAATGGGGAGAAGATGGCGGGCAGGTGGCAAACCAGGCCGGAGACGAAGGAGGAAAAACCGAGAGAGAAGGAGAGAAAGCCCTCACCAAACAAAGACACACAACAACAACAACCTATGGCAGTAAAAGTGAGGGGGAAAGCGACGAGCAGAGGCAGAGCAAAATGGACGCGAAAAGCGGCCAACAGCAAGGGAAAATAGAGAATGGAAACGGTCGGAGAATTGTCCCAAAAAAAAAAAAAAAAAGACTGGACTGGACAACCGGAAAGACCCAAAGGGATAGTGCAAGGCAAGTTAGAAGGGAGGAGAAAGGGCAAGGCACGCCGCTGAACGTGAACAAACCAAGCGGATGCGGCAAAAGAGAGAAAAAAAAGAGTTCAAAGAGTGCAAAAAGAAATGATCAAGAATCATCAAAAATTAAGCAAAAGACAAGAAGGACAAACAAGCCAAAAACAGTCGCAACGCCTGTTGCGTAACTTCACCCTATCCTGGCCGTGATTACTGAAGCGAGAATCCACCATGCACTCAGTCAAACAGGCAAGCAACTGCTACTTTGCATCCTTGTTTCTATTTTCTACCCATATACGTACGTATCTATGATCTATGCATGCTTGCTTGCCGTACTTACTTTATCACGATCCAGAGTACCCGTGGCGTAGCTGAGATTTCCTGCTCATTGCCCCATCATCATTCCCAGCCCTGTTCGCTAAACCCTCTCTTATTTTCCTCATGCCCCTTCTTGCTCTTTCTCATTTTCTTTTTGTCCCTGCACATCAATCAGCACAGGTTTGAAAACGCCACACAGACACATTAGTGCCATGTCCCATCGATATTTCTGCGGCACAACAGGCCAAAGTTAAAAATGAGCACGGCACCACAATGCAATCGAGGAACTTGACTGGGTCTAAATATCAGGGGGGGGTGACGAGGAGCATTGCATACAGGGGGATGCCTGGCTGGAGGAGCAAGCTGTCGTTATACCTGACTTGTAGACAAAATCCGAGTGATCTTTGCCCTGTTTCATTGCAGGATTCAACGGGCGTCTACCTGCATGCAAAACTCACAAAAAAAGCCATCCGTCCATCCATCCGCCCATCCACCATGAATAATCACATGCTTTTTTTCTCTGGTGGCCAACAATAAACGCGTGCTTGGCCAGGCTTTTCTGGCTCCCGCAAAGCACTCATGCTAGCAAGGACCCAAGAATGTGACAATTTGTCAATAAGCTGCGCTCGTATGTGTGCGTGTGTGTGTGTGTGCGTGTGTGTGTGTGTGTGTGTGTGTGCGTGCGTGCGTGCGTGCGTGCATGTGCGTGTGTGTATATTCACATACTTCATTTTACGTACGACATCATGGTATTACAAGCAGACAGGTTAACGTCACACGACCCGACCCTACTGTATCCGGGGAGCTTTGGTGTTTTGGCTGAGCTATGTTGTAGGGGAAATAGCGCAAGCTGCCGCTAGGGCCTATGGTAATGAGACTGATGCTATACTTACACACTCCTGCCATACACAAAGTACAAGTACCAGTACAAACATAACGCAATGTACATTTGAATTTATCCACCATGTTACAGATGACGCAAGGCGCTCTCCTGTGCAAAGCCAGCCAATAGCGAGCTTTCATTTCCCAGTCCCTTTACTCAGACTTCAGCTTTTTCTGTTTGATTTACGTTGGGTATCAAAGTGACTCTTGTTTTAATGCTCATGGCCCTTCTAGCACCAGAACCGAGGCCCTAGTATCAAGATTGAAGAGAAAAGATGAAAACGGAAAAAGGGAAATGTCTTGGATACGTGCCGCCTCAAGGGGAATAAGAAGAGAGGCCAAGTGGCCAAGCACGTAATAAAAGAATAATAAAGGGTCTTCCAACACGGCTTTGCGTCTACACATCATCCCTTACCCTCTTCCTCTTGTCCAGCTATAGCTACAAGCAACACGCGCCCTAGCTTCCCATCCAAGCTCAAGTTACTGGCCACTGCTTCAGTGTTACAGCTAGAGGAGAAAGGGGAGAATAGCGTAGTGTGGATAACACGGCTTTGTCTTTATGCATAGATCCGCATCTCGGTTGCAGGGCCTTGAGATAACTCATTTCTTCGTGCCCTTTATCCCTTTTTCCAGTCTTGACGAATGACTTTCGTAGAGGAGATAAAACCACTGCAGTTGGTGGGTAATGGTACTTCTATCTTTTTTACGTCTACCTAGTAGCAATTAAGTTGAGTTAAAAATAAGAGCATGGGCGGCTAGTCTCTTTTCCTTAACCCTAAAGATCTTGAAACAGGAGATTGTCAGTTCTGACTCCGGTTCCTCGTCTGTTCATGCGCCAGATCAGGTATTCACCAGGGGGCCATCCTGTCCCCATTCTAACTGCCCCACTATTTGTAGGTACGTGTCCACCCTGTGATAATTTGGCTTCAAAGAAGGTTGGTCTTTTTTGTATCATATCGTATCGCATCACATCGCATCGAATCTCAAGTCATCTGCCAGCCTTACGATTTGCGCCAAACTTTCTCGCTCGATATTGCTGCACAGATACTGTTCTTCCTCCACCCAGTATATCTGTCAAGACTAGCTCGTCATGGCCCCGACTGTTTTACCTGAGTCTGGGAACCCTTTGTACGTCATTCTGTACACCCCACCCTGAATCTAGGTCTTTTTTTTTTTTCCCACCACACGCAGTCTAGTTCTTCGCTCACCCCATCACTCATGACCTTGCCATTCTATATCGAAATCTTTTGGCTCATGTCGCTGCTGGATTAGCTCGTTTAAGCCTTCGGATTTCGTTGCATCCAAGTTATGTGACGACGATTACTGGGCCACAATGGTTGCTCTCGTTGTCCATAATGAATCTTTGTGCTCTTTTTTTTTCTTTTTTTCCCTAGTTTCTTTCTTCAAAATTTCTCTTCTCTTCGTAGCATCGCCGTATTTATCCAATCAGCCAGTTAACAACAGAGCATCAAGCTAATACGCTATCAATAATTACCATAGGGTCTTCTTTGACATCACTCTTGGAGGTCAGTAGAACCCCGATGTGGCTCACACGGTAATCGGCTGTCTTTGCTACCGTCCCTATTCTTTGCTTTGCTTCGCCTATCTAGCACGTTCCGCTTTTGAAGGAAATGAACAACTTCACTAGCAAGTATCTAGAGAATATTGGCTGGTTTTCGATCTTCCGTGTTACTTCTAACTCTATATTGGGTCTACGTTGTCTTGCGCTATGGCTAACTTTGTTCGTGTAGGTGCTCCTCTTGGACGGGTTACCTTTGAGCTTTTTGCTGATGTAGTCCCCAAAACTGCGGAGAACTTCCGTCAGTTTTGCACGGGCGAGAGCAAGACTTCCCGTGGGAAACCGCAGGGATATAAAGGCTCCAAGTTTCATCGAGTAGTATGTTATTTGGAGTTTTCACTCTTTATTCTTCCCATACTCAGAAGTAACACATGAGACGCTAACACATGATGCAAAATTCAGATCCCTAACTTCATGTGCCAAGGTGGCGACTTTTTGAATGGCGATGGTACAGGCTCAACTTGTATCTATGGGTCTACGTTCTTTAATGACGAGAACTTTGTCCTAGAGCACTCTGAGGCTGGCTTGCTGTCTATGGCAGTATGTGCTTATTTGATTATTGCAACCCTATAATCCCACGATTGCTCGCTTGCGATTTGTACACAACCTAACTTGATGTCTCTTAGAACGCTTCTAAGCCCAACACCAACGGCAGTCAATTCTTTATCACCACCGCACCCACTCCCTTCCTCAACAACAACCATGTTGTGTTTGGCAAGGTTGTGACTGGCATGGACGTTGTCAGAAAAATCGAAGCAACCAAGACTGGATATAAAGGCAAAGATGTCCCTAATATTGACGTCGTCATTTCGGAGTGCGGTGAGATGTAAATCTCTCGCCCCGCCGCGCTCTTATGCGCGCTTAAAGAAAAGTATGTGCTCGTTCTGGCTGTCCAACCATGGAAGAGCTCGTATAACATGAACTCCTATACAAGCCCAGCGGTCTAAATGATGATCTGAAAAACTAGCTCAGTGAAAACTACCGTCTTTCCAATTCATTCTTAAATTATAGAAGGTATTCTTCTTCTGTAGGAAAAATAGCTGCCCAAGACACATTATTTTTTTGTATATGCTATTGTGCTGATAGAAGTAATGACAATTAGAATAAATCAAAATAGAAACAAAAGCCGCCCAAGAAAAAACAAAACTTCCCGAATTGAACATCAAATCATAAATAACAACTCTAGTAGGTGATTGGTAGCCCAATTCTTTTCTCTTTTTCTTTTTTTTTCTTCCTTTCTTTTAGAAACCTAGCTTTCGTTGTATCAAACCTCAGACACCATTAAATTCCCAGTTTATGCAATCTAAAACAGACTAGCTGGGTCCGTCAGAACTCATAGTAGAGAGAACCTTCGGATGATAGTAGACATTGCTTGGGTATGCAGAGCTATTGTTACGGTTGATGTGACATAGACAGGTGCCGCCGTGACTGTAACAAGCTTCTTGCTGGTCGGTTTGGGCGTGTGGCGAGAACGTGTGGTCATGGAAAATGTAGAGGGTGCAAAAGTAGCCGATGGCTTTATTGGCGTTGGGAGAACAGTGGGGTTTGTTGTAGGGAGCACCTCTTTGTCGCCATCATTGCCGCCACTGCTAGAATTGACGGGAACCTGAAATAGATTGCTTAGCTGCTCAGGAATAGCTGCGTTACCAATAGTGTCGGGTGAGGTATTGGAAGCTGCGGCAGCCATGACCTGAATGTCGCCTCGGGCGGTCAAAGAGCCCGCAGAAACAATTTGGACATCAGCAGTACTAAGGTACACCTCCGGGATCTTGACTGGGCCACCCTGGGTGGGATAGTTGCCATTGGCTGTGTCCTGAATATCGATCAACGCGGGGTCCAAAGTAGGCCAATCCCAGACCCAGTAAAGAGTATAGACAGATCCTATATCAAGATTGGATGGAAGTTGAACATCGGTTTGACACCAAAGATCAGTTCCTTGCAGGTTATCTGTCGTCTTGGGAAACTTGGCGGCCCTATCTGTTGAAATGGGGCCGTTGTTAGTCTGATGGCAGCGGCCATCATCGTAGTGACGAGTGCTTAGAAGAATTCCCCTTTTGTCGCCACCTGTCCCTTCCAAATTCCAGACCTTGTGGATGTTGAGCAGGCTATCATCGTCACTTGGCTGAGAAGTACCATAGACATAAACGGTACCCCGATTAAGAGGCTTATTGGGGGAGTTGTTGGGTAGAGAAACATGGCCATTCTCCTGATATCTCATGGCAATGAACTCGCCGGGAGATGCTTGCAGCATGGGGCGCTCTGCAGTGTATTTATCTGCAGAAAACTTGCTTATGGGCGCAGTCTGGGGGATGAGGCCATTGGTTCCAGGAGTAGGCAGTTGGTATAGGACTTCCTTATCGTTGAATCCAGGATCGCTGCGCGCAACATAACCGCGAGGGTAACCAGGAGTCCCGATCATGGTGCCTTTGGATGAAATCCGCATCAGCATTTCGACCCAGGTATGACCCAAAGTCATGCTGGCGAAACAAAAGAACGTAGCCAAGACAACGGGGAGCTGCATCTTGGCAGTTGCTAGTGGAGTTAGGAACTATGTATAGATAGCGGCCCGCTTCTTAGTCTAAGAGAACAAGAAATGTGTAAGCAACGTGAGCTATTCTAAAAGTGCCGAGAACTTGAGAAGAAGGAGAATCAGGACCGAATGGAGATGTATAGTAGTGATGAGGCGCTTGATGGAGATGGCGAGGATATGCCAGCCCCGACAGAGAGAGGGTGGACGAAGGCCCTGTTAAGTATCGGATTTGCAATGCAGCCCAAACAAAGTATAGAGCGAAAACTGAGGCAAATGGGGAGAGTAGCGGACAAAGGCCATGAGGAGGAGAGAAAGAAAGAAAGTAAGAAAGATGGGAGCAGAGGAAAGAAGGGAAGAAAGAAGTTGGGGATAAAGGGGTTTCTGCCTTGCCTCTGGAATCAGGCGGAAACTTGGTAAAAGAAAATTTTTCCATCGTTTGGCGAGAAAAGAAGAAGTTACCAAGGCATCAAGGAAGTTGTGGCTCACCTTTCAACTATGAAGATACCAAGTAAAAAGGTAGTTGCCGTGGTTGTGGGAGGTGTTTCCTAAATGGGAAACAAAGTGACACAGGAGTACAAAGGGATGGAGAGCGCGAAGAAAAGCTGCTCTTTGTGCTATGGAAAGCCCTTGTTTCTTTGTATTTATGACTCTCAACCGCTCGAAAGGCGTCAAGGTGGTTTGAATATGCAAAACAAAGAATAAGAGGCCTGGAAAGAGACGCCGAGGAACAAAGACAGAGTGGGTGTGTTCAAGTTCTCTAGTGGCAGCCCAGGAAAATGACAGCTACGACACTAGAATGGTGTTTGTAGTTTTTGGAAATGAAGAAAAATGGCCCTGCTAGAATATCTTCAAGTGAAATGTAGAGCAAAGAAAGGAGGAAAAAAAGACAAGCACAATTGTAGTGATGATTTAACGATGACGTAAGAAATGCAGCGGAAACAAACTGTAGTATGCAATATTGTGCTGTGATGAATTAGTATTGTTAGCTGGTCTGGCTCATTGTGATCTCATCTCAAGATGAACAACTCACTATTAAATAATTAGTTGGAGGGGCTATATATGCGAATGATGAAGACTTGGGGTCTAACGTCTCGCCAGGAGAGTGTTAATGATTTTTAGAAGAAAAATGAAGACAGCATGAGGCGAGCCAGCTCTGGGTGGAAAAAGTGTAGAGGAAGAAGGAAGTCTAAGTCATGGAATACTTGAATCGACGCGGGGGACTCGTCTGCTCAAATACGGCCTGTCCAAGCTAGGAACACATGGGAAGTGGAGAGATGTAAGTCGACCGGTTTCACAGACCGGCAATGTAGGAAATACTGAGAAAGTAACCCTGCATTGCAACCTCCTCAGGCTGGTCACGTCACAAGTCCTAGGCCACAGACATGCCTGGCAGGAGGACATGGTTTTATCCTCGCTCAGTTTCTGCCAAACGATGTTTTATGACTAGTGTTTTGGCTTTGTTTGTTTGGCCTAATAAAAAAGAGGACAAAGCAATGGGCAGCTAGGGCGAAAGTAGACAGGCAAAGCTTAATGGGTATCTTGTCAGTTCCTTTTTTGGGGGGATGGCGGGCACGCACGGCCTTCCTTGACGGGGTAGCTAGCTCTTTGTCCAACCATTCGCACTCTTCACTCTCAGCCAATAGACAAAACTGAGCTGAATGGAGCCAATTTTCTGGCCGATTTCTCACGCCGTGGCTAGTCTACTCCAAGTGTTGCAAGATGCAAATCTTGATAGCCAGTCAAAGTAAGGGATTCCCCTCGCATAATGATTCAAAGGCTTAGTTTAAGGTTTTTTTTCTTCATTTTCCTCCCTGGTAACCGCCCGAGAAGGGAAGCCAGGGGCAGGTCGTCGTGGAAAAGCGGATCCATTGTACCACTGTCTGGCATAAAAATCTGCATGGTCAGAAATGGGGTTGTGTTTCACAAACGCCGTAGAGCGGCTTCTAGTCCAATGAAGTAAACGCTAAAAAGGCTAGCTGTTGATTGGGTGGGCAATCTTGTGCAAAGCGTTTTGTGGGACTTGCCTTGTTCTATTTTGGAAACACAATGCGCTTGTGTCAAGGCTATCGTTGGCTCATGAACAAACTACACTGGCGCCTTGTCCCACATGAAGACATGCTAATCTTAATTCATTTGATGCCAGTGTTCAGTCGCGTGCGTGGAACAACGTGGCTTCCTGTAAGAGGGCACCACCCATCGAGACGGGGCTTTGCACAGGAGCAACTCAGCACACTGTTGGGCTTTATTTTTTTGCAACTGGGGTGGAATGATGAGCGTAGAGATTGTCATGTGCGCACATCTGATTTGGCACTCGGTCTTGGGGTGTACGGCTGTGCTGATCTTTGATGCATAGCCCCTGGTGCTTATAGCGCGTAAGTTAAAAGAACTAAATGCATAACTTGGCTGATTAAGAAAGGAAAGAGTTACCCGAACCCTCATATTGATATATATATATATATATAGGACCGACCCCTAATGCTGGAAAACATGACTGATAAATCTTGAACGAAAAACAAAACATAAACTGGCTTCACGGTCATCTTCTCATGAGAATGAGGCAGATCTGCGAGCACATGTAGAAAAGAAAACAAAGTAACTGAGCCCCTAAATCGGCAGCGCTGCTGGCCCAAAGGCCACGACAAAAGATCAACCATCAATAAATCATCTATCTAATCATGATCCATCAACCGGATCGAAGAATGTACAGAAAGGAAATACGAGTACTGTAATAACAGTCCGAAGCACATATGAAGGAAGCATCTTAGCCTCGAGCTGTGACCAGGATTCGTAGAGGTACCTGACGGCCTTTACAGGCTACCTACCACTCATTATTCTGAACAGACTCTGAGAGGCTAAGCTGCTGGCCGTCTCTTAGCGAGGCCCGTTTGTGACTGATGCGCTGATAATCTGTATGTACCTTCTCGTCCTCTTCGGAGCCATCATCACGGCGACGCTTGCCCAAAGTTGTAAGGGGACTGGCAGCTTCACTGGTCCTGTCAAAGCTCTGGGTTCTGTTACCAGCGTCCCAATGGCTACGAGTATCCCATGGTTGGCTAGTAATGCAAGACGCTCCAGGTTGACCCACGGCAGCAGGCCACATGGTCTTTGGCTCAGAAGACCAGAATCCTTGGGAGTCGTCGCGGCTATCGTCCTGCCAAGCATTTGCTGACTTGTCGACAATAGTGGGCTCATAAGGAGAGGCCGATCCTCCGTTTCCAGGTTGTTGCTGCGACCAGGTTTCTAAAGACGAAGTAACGTCCCATGCCCCCAAAGATGGTTCACAAACGCCACTGTTAAACGATTGGGTAACAGAAGCTAAATACGGGTTTTGGGCGTGGGCTCCAGAAGCGTCTCCCACCATTTCGGTATTGGCGTTTACGTGTTGATCCATTTGGGTGCTCAGCCCTGAAGGAATGAAGCTGTGAGGGAGGCCATGGGTGTCATACCCAGGGTGATACAAGCCGGCAGTAGGCGGGGGAGTAGGAGCACCCGACAAGGCACCAGACAGTATGTCGCTGCTGGTGTCAAGGCTCCCATGACTACTGCTGCTTATTGACCCCATGCCCCTCATAATCGGGGCAGTAGGCCAACCCGGAGCCATTCGGTCAGCCATGTTGTTGTGAGCCTGTGGGATGTTGGCGGAGGTTGGTGAAGTAATTGAGTCAGTTGGCATAGACATTGCAGAGGCTTGGTCGGCGCTGATGTAAGCTTGCTGCTGATGGTACTCCGATGTCGGATCATTTACAGTTAAAAACCTCCATGCGGTAGATGGAGAAACATCGTGACGCGTGGCACTGCCGCGGGGCTTGAAAGCACCGTTGAATCGCCACATAATTAGGGCCTGGCGATTCCAGCGTGTCTCATGCCCAGGATAGCAAGCCGAAGACCATAGTTCTTGAACCATAACAACCTGGGAGATGAGGTCTTCAGCAGCAGCCTCACTTTCACGCGGGTCACCCTCACGATTGCGATTGGCGTGGCATGTGGCTATTTGAAGCATGGAAGCCCAAATACTGATGGGGAAAGGGACTTTGATTTCCTTGCGAGGATGGCTGGCGCAATCGCAGACCACTCTTGTTCCACAATCCGGGTGGTGGACAAACTGAGTGCCAATCTCTTCGGTCATTTCTACTGTCAGAGAGTCATCGGGGTTTGCACAAAGCTCTCGAGGGCGCGTCAAGCGGGTGACACTTCTCCACCTGTGGCTTTGTAGTGCACTAGACGCAATTGACATCTCAACTAACACGTTGAGCCAAGCACTAGAGTGGAACGTCGTTCTATGCAGCTCCAGCGACACTGACATCTCAATGATTGTCAACGGGGCCTCATGCTGAGGTTCGGGTAGGTTCAGCTTTTCGACGATTGCAGGGGCAGTCTTTTCCCAGCTGCGGACAAGTTCTTTGGCCGTGTCTGATTCCTTTTGGCCAATGACTCGCGTGTACTCATGTAGAAGGATTCCGTCAGGTCTCCGAGCTCTGCTTCCATCACCCTCAAGGTTCTGCGCAAGGTGGGGATAGTTTTCCAGAGCTAGGGGTTTACCATCGGCGGTTCGAGGTACCTTGTCGTGGCCAATCGAGATCTCACGGGATACGACACACATGGAACAAGTCTTTGGCCGGACAGTCACCATACAGTCTTGATCCAAAAGACCGGCAAAGTAGTCGTAGTTGGGGCGGACTTCAGGAAAGCGGCCCTCTGAGAGAGCAACAAGAACGGGATTGTTTTTTAGAGAGATGGTCTCGACGGTCTCTATCTCGGCAGACCCGGGAGTTTTCTTGCAGTTCTCCTTGTCACGAGCAGGAAAGAAGAAGTGGACTATCGAGGTAATCATGTTAGCCTGTGTGTAGATTTGAAGACGGGAGGGTATTCATTAGAATGATCCTTACAGTAGCGATGATACTTGAAAAAGTTCTTCAGCACCTGAATATGGCTGGAAATCTGCTTGCGGCTTCTCCTCATGTTTTTGGCATCGGGAACTTGGCCAGGCTTAAGACCCATGACATAGGCAATCCATACGTAGTCGCCAATCAACATATTCCGGCCATATTGTTGATGTCTCATGAAGTACTTTTTGCGACCCATGATAGGAATAAGTAAGAGCGCTTTGGAACTGTAGTGTTAGTAATAGAAGAATATGGCATTGGGGGTAGTCTAGCTTACCATCAAGGAATGGGTTCTCTAACTCCGGCGGCCAAATAGCAGCTTCCTTGTCTTGCCTTTGTTCCTGTCGGGCACGGTATTGTCTGAACTGAATCGAACGGTAGACGGGATTTCGCTCAGCATCGTCAGGCTGGTAAATGGAAACAACAGAATCATGGCGCAGAGATGAGATAGAATGCCGAGGAGTGGCATATACATCATGCGCCGGGATAACAGTCTGTTGATGTAGGCCCTGCGCGGGCATTGAGGGGCCCATCGGAGGCGGCGGAAGACCATACAAGGCGTTGTATCCGCTCAGAATCTGGGAGCTATTGACGTGAGGGTTTGCACTGATACTTCTCATAGTGTCACGTCCGGACGACATAGTATGAGCGCCTGGAGTGGTAAAATGTTGGGCATTGGCATTGAAGTCAAAACCGGGGTAGCGGGCAACTGAGCCATCCTCACCAGGGTATCCTGGCCGGGCGGACACTGGCACGGAAACGGAGTCCATTATGAATGTGAATGAGGGTATGAATATGTTGTGTCTAGTTCAGGTGGTTTATGGTTGGCGCCTGCAAGCAACCTTGGGGAACTAGGAAAGGATTGGATGATGACGTTTAGTGAAGGAAAGAAACAGGGTAGAGAGGAAACTTCCAAAGAAGCTGATATTAAAAAATGGGTAATGAAAGAAGATGATTACAAGCAGTAACAAAGAATGTGTGGCTTAAGGCTTGGGGTAAGTCAGAAAAAAGAAGTGAAATGTGAAGTCAAATGAACAAGTAAAACAACGTGTGTTTAGCAGTAGCGTGATAGTGAATGGAAATTCCAAGAATCCCAGGATAGTGCAGACGAATAGAGTGGACTCTTGCAAGACCAGAAGACAGTATAGGACAGAGAGGAAGAGAAAGCTAGGCTGCAAGAACAGTCGACGCAAACTGATGAAGAGGAAAGAATTTTGAACGAGATTCCAAGCCGGGCCTGCGTTCCTTAAGACGTTGAGAAAGTTGGCAGCTGTGTTGTGACAAAGATAGTCTCCAATGTAGGCGGTGTTGGGCACCACTTCTTGCTCAGGACTCTGATAGTCAATCTAAAAGCCAAGGGACGGCTGTCTGGATTGTGGCACGATGACAACGGTATTTCAACTGGCGCGCAGGTTGTGCTAAAAGGCAGCTGGAGTTCGACTTCGTAACCTCGCCCAGGAATGAAGGGCGCCTAGCAACTCTGTCTATCGCCCCAGTGATGATATATATGACAAGAGATGTGATTAGAGGACATAAGCACCCGACCATTAGGAACTAAGGAAATCATAGGTGGTCGAGGGAAAGACAAGTCGGCTCCCAACAGCCAATATCGAAGCTTCCCTTTCAAATGGTTCTTCCCGATGTGAACGCCGCCTATATTCCACTTATCCATCCATTTGCACTTTGCTCTTCGACTCCTAGTAGCAACCCCCTCCCCCGCTAACAGCGTCTTACAAGCCCGTGTGATTGCTACAAGGGAAGTGCAAGTTGGCTTTAGCAGCACCGCTAATCTCGTGGAGAAGGGGGAGGGACGAGGGCTCTCTGAGTGCAAGCACATAATGTGACTTGCAAGTTCTTCTCGAGCTCCTTCCGCCACCTATTCATGAGAAAAGGGTGTGAACCAGTGGCTGTCTTAGCTAGGGTGCGCAATACTCAAGGTACTAAAAAAGCCCACTTGTCATCGAGAAAGTAGACGATCAAGCATGTATGCAGACATCCCTGGGGTGGAGCCTAGAACTCCTAGATATATAGACACCCCCAGATTTGCATTTTCATCCCACCAAGTGGCCTAGCGCGGGTAAGCAAAACCCTGGTACTAGCATGCTATCTCATAGATAAGTTTATGATAGTCTCGCGAACTAGCTGTTGATCACGGTCAGCCTTCTTAGGATCAAGTCACAGGGTCTATCATTGGACACCGGGGTTTTTTTTTCTGCAGTCTTTTGCAAGGCTCTGTTAGTCCCTGTGCTGAGTCCAACCTCTGATGCAAAGTGGCACGCAAGGGAGCGGATGATTGGGCAAATGGTCTGCCTGTCCTGTTCTCATGCAACAAGTTCTGGATACAAGCACCCCTCCCTATCTTTCTCCCTTCCGCAACGCCAGGGCCAGGGTACGGGCTCAAGCTCAACACTTACAAGCCGATTACTTGAGTAAGTAGTAAGCCTTCTCTTTCTTGCGTAGTCCTTCAACCATAAGAGAATGCTATCAAAAGCCTTGTTGACAGTGCGTCTAGTTCATGCCGAGATAGTAACGCCCATCGAAGATACTGCCCATTTACCAACGTTAATGTATCAGTGCTCCCCTAAGGGTCTCGAGGAAGGACAGGCCACAGACCATCGAAATATGTGTTGTACTGTGCCTGTACCTGAAAGGGAGTCATGTCTCTGTTTTTGCTCGGGGCGAACTGGGGTTTCGTTCTGTTGACCCTTTCTCGGTGAGCTGTAAAAAAAAGTTGCAGATGGATGAACAGGCAAAAGAAAAGAACAGGAAAAAAAAAGGGACTGTCGAAATGCAGCATAGAGTCATAGTAAGCTGAGATGCCCCAAAGGGTCCCACACTAATAGCGCACAAAAAGCTCCCACTACCAATAGTTCAGCCACGAACTATGAACTGGCCACTAATTATTGTAGGCTTAGGGCTTTAAAATACATTTTCCCGTAGTACTTGCCATTCTATATGAAGTAGCTACTTGGTAAAGAGGACAAAAAACATACCGATAGCGGTGCTTCTAGTCCTTCCTTCCCCGTAACAACACAGCTGCCACTTGCCGTCTTGTGATAAGCTCCCCCGGTTTTTGGATATTCTCATGTAAGTGCATCCATGTCTCAATGAGAAGTATTGCCATATTTTTTCCGTTTCTGCTTCTGCAACTTTTGGCCATCCCCCATCTGTGTTCTTCTTTTTTGCTTCCTGAAGCCTGTACCTTGCATCGCTTATGTCACGTCTACCTCGAAACGTCAATCAACCGCTAGTATGTCAAGGAACGTTAAGCACCAAACCCTACCATTAGCTAGTGTTCTTTTTGTGCTTTGGCCCTTGCTTTTATTTAAAGCATTGTAGTCAGGGGTTCAGCGGCCGAAGCGAGAGCCTAGTCAGAACTATAGGTAGTATGTGTGCTCTGTATGTTGATGAAGTTTACTTAATATATCAGGGTCCCTTCAAGGGTGGGCAGAGCTATTAACGTCTAATGCTAATATCCGTCAATAAGATCCTATTTGGCCATCAAAAAGGGAACCATGTTGTTTGCACACCTGGGATAAATAGGAATCCTAATGTTTGATGGGAAGAAATGCCCTTTGGCAAATTAATTCAATATTTAGTTGGTCTTTTGTCTATATTACGCGTGACCCTAGCGGTATAGTAGAAATGATCATGGTGTGAAGAATATACGCACTATTGTGATGCATCCGCAAAACTCCAGTCTAGCCACACTTTTCATTTTTCATTTTTTTTTTCATCCCCTCCTGCTACATGCAAAGCATCAGACGCTAAGTGTTATGCAGGTGCAGGTGCAGGTGCAGATGCAGGTGTATGTGTATCTGACACTCCATGTCTCTGTCGCCACCTCCATCACTCATCTTGCCCCTCATCGCCTATCGTCACTCGTGTACGATCCCGATTGGTAAGCTGCTGGAGCCTGACCTTGTTGACCTGGCTGCCAACCTTGCGTTGCATTTTCTCAATCTCCTCTTCTGCGTCGACAGCCTCAGCTTCAGCAAAGTCTAGAACCAGCTTGCGTCCCAACAAATGCGTGTCACGTAGTGCGTTGAGCGCATTTTCGGCTTCTCTAGCAGTAACAAAATCGGCAAACGCGAAACCGCGTGAGGTATGATTGAACTTTTTAGGCAGTCGGATCGATCGAAGCTGGCCGTAGGTGCTAAATAGGTTACGAATGTCTTTCTTCGATGCCTCAAATGGCAAGTTCTTAATAACAATCTTGGTTCGCTGGCCATGTAATTTCCTGGCTTTGTCTTCGCGGCGACGCTCCTCGGCAGCATCTAAGCCTCGGTGAGAGGCCTTCAGAGCTAACGAGTGACCGTCTAGGTTGTAGCCTTGCAGAGCCTTGAGGGCAGCCTGGGCTTGTTCCTTTGTCTTGAACTCCGCAAATCCAAAACCCATGCTGAGAACCTTGCCAGGCTTCTTGGGGTCTTGCTTGGTCTTGACGCGCGCTGAAACGAATCCATCTTGCGACCGGAATGCAATTTCTAGCCCCTCTGTATTGGTGGCAAAGCTAAGATTACCCACAAACAACGAAGTTGTGTTTGCTTGAGCCGACTCTTCAGCTTCTTCAGAAGCTTCGGTGAGCAGCTGCGTAACAGACAACTTTTGCACACCGGGTTTGGTAATTTCCTGCGTAGGCTCCATAGTGGTGGTCGCAGCAGTCGCGTTATCATCGTTAGCTAAAAGATTGACTGGCGCCTTTTCAAGAAACAGGACTGATTCCTTCACCCGACGGTATGCGAGTCTGGCAAAGGCTGCTTTGGCATGAGCGGGAGAGGCCATCTGCACAATAGCAATAGTGCCGCTAGGAGGCATCAGCACCTTGATAACGGTTCCATGTTCGGCAAACATATTACGCAATTCCTCGATAGTGGTGTTGAAAGGAAAATTTTTCACCAGGATAGCAGTATCACCGCGTTTTTGCTGCTTGAAAGCATCGATATTAACACCATTTGCCATGAAGTAGGCTTTAGTTTCTTGAATGACTGTAGTCTCAGCAATGGCTTTCTTCACAGCAGCATCAGAAGAGGTTGGGTCAAGTAGCTCAGCCTTGGAGACGCCTAGGCGTTGCGCCATAGATGACACCACTGCATCTTGGTTCATGTAGAGAGAATTCCAGTTGAATGTATTGGAGGCCGCCTCCGCTCTCTTGCGAATAAGGGCCTGTTGCTTCAAAGGCAGCTTGGCAAGGGCAAACTCATCGAGTTCGCCCTCTCTCTTTGAAGCAGCCGGGAGGATGTGAATCAGGCGACCCTGGAAGGAAACACCATCTGATCGCTGGAATGCTGCTACAGCAACTTCGGGATCAGTGAATCGTATGAGGGCGAAGCCTTTGCTTTTGCCACCCGCTGTAGTAGGGACGTGGACCTATCCAGATTGATGGAATGTTAATCATGTTGCTTCTATAGTGTAGCTCTGCAGGGTAGGCAGTAGTAGGTAGTTCAATTGAGCCAGAATACGAGGCTGTGTGGTGTGGTGGTGGTGGTGGTGGTGGTGGCGGTGGTTGGGTGGTTATGAATTCCTCGCCCATCCTGATCTCCTTATTGCCGCCAGAACAAAATAAAAGCAAATAGTCTAACTTGGAAAACAAATAAACAAAAACAAAATTAGCTTACCTCTTCAACGGCGCCAAACTTTTCAAAGTATTCACGAAGATTCTCCTCTCTTGTCTCGTAAGATAGATTGCGAACAAAAATACGGCAAGTCTGGCGGATTGTTGCTTCGTTTGTCTCTTGTTCAGTCGCAGGCTTTCCACGCGCTGGTTGAGCAGTGTGCTCTTGAGGAATAGGATCAGAAACAACAGTGGCCTCCATACTTGAAACAGCCTCGGGGCGGTCAGCGCTAGGCTCAATAACATCTTTTGAAGGCGCAAGAGGCTCGATATCTTCTACATCAACTAGGTCTAGCATTCGGTTGGTACGCGATCGTAGCCAATCGTCATCATTGATAGCCTGTGTAGCCTCTGCTGCAAGAGGTACAGAAACCTTGGTCTCAGTGTCGACTTCCATACCCCCTGCCGACTCCTTTACTTCTCCAGAAGCACTATCAGCGCTGTGAATAGAGGCGGCGGCTGCCTGGTGCACTGGTTGCAGCTCTGTAGCTTGGCGTTTGGGAGGGCGGGAAGGAATCTCTTCATATTCGTCATCACTGGCGTCTTCGCGCAAAAGTTGTTTAGTAGCTTGAGTCTCAGTATCTACGCCGAAGTCGGGGGTTTCAAGTCCACCCTTGCTAGACTGCATAACACTGATGAACTCTCGGAGTTTTGAATTTGAAGTAGTAGGGTCGACAACTTCCACACGCTTGCGCTTCTTAGCTTCGGAGGTACCATGAGCAAAATCATGAGCTTTAGACGCGGCGAGTGTGGTTGATTCGGTATTTGTAGTATTGGTGGCACGGTTGGTGCGTCTTTTCAAAGACGGATCGTTGATCTGTTGTAAGTCACATGTGCATGGTTAGTAATATGTGCATGAAATCCAATAACAGCATACAAATAACTATAGGGCTCTCACAGGTTTGGCTAGCTCAACACCGAGTTTACTCATGCGCATATATGAGCGGTTGAAATATCTGACAGCGCCCAAGGCATTTTCTGGTGTTTTAAAACCAACATAGCCAATTCTTCTTTGGGGAATGATTTTGACGTCTGTGACTTCAGAACTATTGCTGGAGAAGTGTTTTCGCAAATCAGATTCGGTGATGTTTGGGGGGAGACCGCGAACAAATATGCGGGAGGAATCAACAGAGCCTGGAGGGTTGGACATGATTAGCCGTTGTAAATAGTGACTGAACTAAAGGCGAGTTCTGGTTTGAATAATGCGCAGACGACAGAAACTTTCTAAAATTCAACTTCGAAGTAGTTGGGACAACTTTTTCTTATCTGTGTTATCACCACGTGATCTTTGTGCTATCCTATACTATGGGATGCTCCACCCTCCATAATCGCTTATCCAACTTGATCTTGTCAACATGTATTTGCATCTTGAGGTTAGCCATATTGTTGATATGGAAGGGTATCTAAAGGGACCTTTTTGATTTTCCTTCTCGGGCGCTTTTTATGTGCTGTTTTTTTTTTTTTCCTTTCTAGCTCTACTATCAGATAGGAGTTTGGTTTCTCAGTACTCGTGTAACCATCTGCGTATTTATACTTTTGGTCCGTATGTCATATGCCAAATCCTGGTCGCATAGCTTCATTTTTTGTCAGGAGGTATCGAAAGCCTTGTACTAGATTACAGAGCATTGAGCTTGACGATGCTTTAAGCCTAAAAGCTTGTTTACACCTTCGCTGAAGCAAAACTATTCTTCCCTTCTACTCCTGTTCATTTTAATTATCCATCTTCTCTCTATTATTTGAAGATACCAGATCAACCACGCAAGTACAAGCCACGCTGTCAGTTGGGCTGCCAAGCTTCACCATCAGATGTCACCGCGTTGCTAACAGAATATTGTCCAGCCTAGTCTTGATCAACAAACCTAAATCTATCTCTCAAATTTCTAATTGAGTTAATCAAGCATCCACCGCTTCCGAAACCATGGCCGACACAAAACCCTCAGACCCTTCTAGCCCTGTGGCTTCTCCCCAGGCTCCTGGCCCAAATGATATGAAGCTAGAGGGTAAGCCTTATATTCTACGCCTCAGCTATCCGGAATACACCTTGGTGTAGGCCTAGATGCCTTACCTTGCTTCCTTCTGTCACGTATTTTCCACCGTTCACTGTACTAACGGACATTGTTATTTGTAGCCCAGATCAAGTCCGCTGATATGGTGAGAAGACTACTAGTCTATATACGTATCAACGAGACGTCAAACTGACGTGGATGTGCATCTAATATAGGCCGAAGACATGCAACACGAAGTAATTGAAATTGGTAGGCCATATACCAATGATTTTGCCCCCATCAGGTTAGATGCACAACAGCGAGCAGAACATCAAGTATTGACACGTGCAACAGCCCAAGTCGCGATGAAAAAGTACACTATTGAGAAGGTACGTGCCTACGCTGTTTTCTCCTATATCAGGCAGAGTTCTAACGCTGAATGCAGGACATTGCGCAACACATCAAGAAAACCGTATGTTGATGTCACTAAAGCAGTAATTTCATTCGGGCGTCGAAGGCTAAGATCCACGTACAGTTTGATGACCGCAAGGGCCCTACCTGGCATTGCATTGTTGGTCGCAACTTTGGCAGCTTTGTTACCCACGGTATGTCGAGCTTAGATGTTATTTTACGTTGACTCAAGGCTTAGTTTATGATCTCCAAATCACGCTAACCAATTGCTTTGGTACAGAAACGAAGCACTTCTTGTACTTTTACCTAGGCCACTGCGCTATTCTGCTTTTCAAGACCCAGTAATCCTCCGCCGGCTTGCAGATCCTCTTCAGATGCTGGGCCATTCCAAGATTTTAGGATGTCCGTGGAACTTGGCCATTATTGCATACTAAGATGAGCCATCTCATGTATGTACAACTGGACAGAAACCGTCTCTCTTTTTCCCCACGGATATTTGGCTTATGAGCTGATACCTAGCATGGCAATGTACTGCGGCGGTTGAGTATCGACGTCATCAGCGTTCAGGGACTACGAAACATTGTGCTTGTTTTATTTTTTGGCAAGCATGATACACCTCCTAGTGGGAACTCCTCATGGACTGCCAGAAACGCAAGACAAGTATTTTGCTGCTGCTATCATTCTAACTTTCGTAGTACCAACAGACCCAACAAAACCCAAGACAAAATCCTTTTTTTTACTTAACGGCTTGTGTCAAATAATACGGTGTTGATTTCAGAGAAAGATACCCAAGTGGAAATGAGCATGTTATCAAGCAAAAGTTCAAATGTCTACCAACACATGTTTGCTGATGGGTATGTTATCATACGAATCAAGGTGGGTAATGTAATAGATGATGTCAGACAAGATTATGGATGCTACATTGGTACACATTGACCAAATTCTACACCTCGCTCTTGCTTAATAACCAGCTACCTACCATCTTGTTGACGCTCAAAAGTTGCTCAATTCTTCATGTAATAGCATGCACAGTCTTGAACTACTGCCAACGCCATGTCCATAAAAAGGAACGTGGTGATGGGTGTTATTACGTTATCTCTTCACTCACGCAAACGACGATATGCTGGTCTT
>MKGM01000069.1:21951-47689 GCA_002018265.1 Ceratocystis harringtonii | reverse complement strand
GGGGGGGTTTCATGTTAGCCTGATTAAGCCGGCAATTGTCTTCCATATGCATTCTTGCCGGGTCGTTTGAATTCATATTACTAAATTTAAAGTAATACCCGTCCATTGCTTTACTTCTCAACTGGGTAATTAGATACAGACAATGATGGAAGAGGTGTCGAAACCTTAAACCAGAAGCAATATTTGACTTGATAAGAAACTTTGCTCCCTACTTTCTTCAGTGTGTTCATCATAGCGCCAAAATCTAACCATCGCCTGGGGCCGTAGGTTTGAGCCCGAGACCGCGACTAACCCTAAACCTGAGCTACATTCTGCGTCACTCTAGCGATGAAGGATCAAGAGTCAAGCTGTTTCAAGGTTTGTACGGTACCAAAATGACAGCTGAGTCGGTAACGAGCGATGCATCGTGGGCGATAGAGACAGACGAAAAAAGCACTAGAGAAGCTATTGCCCGTTCGTCCAGCGTGCTTTTGCGTACATTATACTACTTAATTAGATGGCCTGGCTGCTGGTGGAGAGACCCGGCCCAGATTTAGATACCGGATCCTTCCCTATCTACCCGCTTATGTAACTAGAGCCTTGGGCCTAGCTGCTGGTCTGTTCTCGCATACCACTAGATCAATTTATTTGTTGCTCTTCGTTGATTACTTCTGTACCGCTCACAATCTAGGAGGAAATTCTCTCCTTGTTTTCTTTTTCAACATTCCCTTGCCCCCTAACAACTCGCTTGGTGCGAGGTCCTGTTTTGGATGTGTTCAGAAAAAACGCCTTGTGTGATCAGCAAGGTGCTGCATCTGCATGGTATATGTCGGGGTTGCCGTACAAGATTGAAACAGTTTTTAGAGGAACAAGTCAGGTCACATAACAAGTGTGCATGAGAGGACGGGAAGAGAAAAGAAATATGGACAAAACGACCCCAAAAAACGAAGGGCGGCGCCAACTGCTACTAGCGCTGATAACATTGTTTACTCCGTGTTTTTAATATTTGTATGCATACAAAACCCTCCAGGTGCCATGAAGCACAGGCAGAAGGAAGTAGAGGCCGATGCAGACACAAGGGAAAACATGCATCATCATCCGCCACTATCCTTTTTGCTACGCTCTCGTTGTGGGGCTCGTTGTAAGGGCACAGCTACAAAGCTGGTAATTATTGTAACTATTACGTGAAGCCCCCTGCAAAAGCATAAAGAACTGTACACTGACTGGCTCATGCGACTACAAGCAAGGGAAAGGAAGGGAGCAAGGGCAGATTGTATACAGGTGTGTGTTGTGTCGGGGAAGGAAGGCGAATATAAAAGGACGTGCCTGTGATGTATACCACAGCGAGAGGAAGGAAGGATGTGGAATATGTACTATGTATCGTATGTCAAGGAAGCTGACCGACTTGTCTTGCTGGCTTGGCCAGCAGGCTGGATACTTTACTCTTGGCTACGAGAGTACGTATCCGCATATTTCGGCTCTTGTCTCGTAGGACGATCTTCTCAATTTGATTCTGTTTGCTGAGTAAATGCCGGGAATTTTTCTATTGTGTCAAGAGTAAAAGAACGAAATAGACAAAAAGGATATGGGAGTCGTGAGTCCAATGGAGGTATAGCTATAGTGCTGCGCCTGCAAAAGGGTACAATACGCTTTCATTAGTCTGCACGGCCCATGGGCCCCTTGCTAACAATCCCCGACTCGCAGCTCCACTTTGGGGATGATAAATAGATCGGCACTGTATGGTGGCAACGAGAGCTACCGTGCCAAGCTCTAGCTGGTGCTGTGGCAGAGTTGTATCTCTGATAGTACACTTACAGTAGGGATGAAATAGCTGCACTGTATGTACACCTTCCGCATGATTACAAGGTTCTTGTTCTTTTGGTTCCCTTTTTCCTAGTTAATAGTACAAGTCCTCCCAGCGTTTTGTTCCTTGCTTGCTGCTCCTCTGCGTCTTTAACTTAATTGCGCGTTGTATTTCTTGCTTCGATCTCTAGCCATCAACTTTCTATCCTGAAGATAGAATCCTCGGAGAAGATTGACGGGTAGCCTCCAGCTCGGAATCTCTACAGCATCTTGTGCTAGTTATTTGTTCTTCAGGCTTGAAGTACTGATCTTCTAAGGCGCATTTCTTCAATTAGCTTAGCCCGACTGGCTGCAAGACAACCATCCTGTCTACCTACCCAAAATAGTCACGTTAGGTCGTTGTCTCTTTTCGCAAGTGGCTGCTCTTTTTTCGTCTCTATTTGCTGGTTGGACAAAAAGCGACCACAGCCATCACAAGAACCACACATCCACCACGACCGAACTTGCGCCACTGCCCAATTATCGCAACTGCCTCGTTGTTTTGGGCGTCCATTTGTATATTCTTTACTGAGGGTTTATTTCTTTTAGGTTCTTGCCTTCTTAATTATTCCGCCTGCGAAAAGTCTAGCATTCAGCCTGATCGTTTGCTCTTGCTGTTTTGGTTGACCATGTAACTTCCTGTTTTCACAGTTCTGTGTACACTTTGAATATTGCTTCACCAGCGGCCTATTTTTTTTTTTTACCGTTCCCGTTTTCAATTCTCTTTCTATTTTTCTCCTTCATTTTTCCATCGTTTCTTTTGCATCTTTCGTTTTTATTTCACCTTCACTTTTTTTTTCTTCTCTTTGCAGCCTTCTTTTCATTTCAGTCATTTTTTATACCCAGCCGTTTTTTTCATTTTCATTTGTTTTCTTTCCTTCACCAATTTCCTTGTCATCCTCGACGTGATTGTCTCTTCAGCTGACTTGGTAAAGAAGGCCCTTCGCCAGAGTTTGCTAAATTTCTGTATTGTCACACCGCCAGCCTCTTATCTATTTCCGTATCCTTCTTTGCTGCAGATATTCTGGGCACGAGGTGCTCCTTGTGAGTTTTATGCCATCATCATCCAAAGTACCCGACGACTCTAACGCTTCGCGATGCTTTTGTAACAGTTCCTTTATCGTCTCTCTTCCGAAGCCTCCACATTTTTGCATAACGAATTGACTGGACTATACACCGAAAAACTGACCGCAAGCTCCCTTTTGGACCGCGATCTGCTGCCGTAAATCTGGGCTCTCCCCCATCCCCCCTTTGCCTACAAAGCTTCTGTCACTGGGCGGTTTTGGACTCTCCTGGTTATCACAACTCGGGGGTTTGTCTACAACAAAACTAGAGGGTCATCGTCTATAACTTTATACCATGGCGCCACCGCTCAAGGTCCCTGATACAGGCTTGGTCCTCTGGGACAGCTCAGATCCCTCTGCGAACCCAAAGCTTCCCATACAAGCATTTACTTTGACCTTGGACAAGCTTGCATTGGAGGACATGATACGATGCGTCCAAAATGGCGATGAAATATCGTTGTCATTGGGGAAGCTGCCTGTAAGTCTTCTCCATGAACAAAGCAAACAAACATTCAAGACCACTTGGTGACTGACATCTGCTATACAGACTCTCAACTACAGCAGCACTTCGTACAAAATCCCCAAACCAGAGGCATCCAATTCCCACGATCTTTTCTTTACTCAGCCTTTCGAGTCCTTGCGCAAAGCACACAGAGTCCCCGTCGTCTCGGATTTGTATACAAAACTTCCAAAAGCACAACCCAAGAAGCGCTCCACTGCAAAGTCAGAACCTCTTTCTCCTAGCAGTGCCGGTCAGCGTGAAAGCATAGCTTCTGCAAGCAACAAATCGCCAAATCTTAACTCTGACTTGGAAATCTTGCAAAACTCTATGGCTCGACATGAAGCTGCGCGGGGAAATACGTTGGTCCTTGGCGGTGTGCCTCCAACTGATATCAGAGGCAGTAAAAACAAAAGCCAGTTGCTTCGCGCTGCAGAAAGCCTTAATTCACAAACCGACTCTTCTTCCGGCTCTATCAAAAGCGCCTCGCCCGGAGTTGAGAACAGCGCCCACGCGAAAACGCAGAATATTCTTGAGCGGAATAAACTCCAAAGAGTTATGGTTGTCCATGAGTTAGCTGTCCGGGATCAAGCCACTGAGTATCTGCGTGGGAAATGGACTGGGAAGACGGAAGACTTTGATGCCGCGCTACATAAGGCGGCCGAATTCGATACGACTAGCAAGACCTGGAGTCTCGCTAAAAACTACTGGAAGGAGCTCGACGTGTGGAATTACGATTACGACAGCGAACAAGAGAGGCAGGAAGCCATTAACAATGCTATTTCCAAGTATGATCGGATGCGCCTTTCTCCTAACCAAGACGAATGGCAGCGTTTGCTCCCCGCAGAAGAGCGCGGAAAGGGGAAGTGCCTGAGCAGGATTCAGGCAAACCTTATGAAAGGGCCCATGAGCTCGGTCAAGACAAGCGAAGACAAATCCGAAGCTATGAGCCGTTCAAAATCAAACCCGCTTCCCAAGCCCACGAGTAAGAAGACGGAAAAGGAGAAACGACTTCCGGCCACTTCTAGCGCTAAGAAGGCGACTGTCCAAAAAGTACCAAAGGCTAAGGCTTCTGCTACATCTGCTGCTGCCTCTGGAGCATCCTCAACTCTGTCTGCGACTGTTGCGGCAAATGCGCCCAAGAAAAATTATCCCTTGTCTTCTGAGTTCGTTACTAGTGATATGAGTGATAGCGAGTCACACGCTTCCGTCACTGCTGCATCTTTAGATGAATCTCGAACGATTTCTAATGCCCGAAAGCCATCTCCCACAGCATCATCTATCAAGTCCACGACTCGAGATAGCCCAACAAAGCCGCGCCCTGCAAAGTCTGGAGCTTTATCTTCAAAGCTTGCTGGATCTCCGACTAAGTCTATTTCTAGTGCAAAGATAACCTCCAAGGCTGCCCCCACCAAGGCCGCTGTTGTAAAGTCTACCAAAACTGCGGCTTCCAAGAGGCACCGAGAAGATGAAGATGAAGATGACAGCTCTAGTTCTGGCACTCCGCTAAGCAAACGCCACAAGGCCAAGGCGGGGAATGGGACAACAAACACCACTTCGTCTGGACTCGCAAGTCTTGCTTCATCTAAAAATCGCTCGTCTGAGACTTTGCGTTTTTCTGCCATATCTTCATCTAATGGCATCAAAAAGACCGGATCCCCCCTTGCCAGGAACTCTCCTGCACCCGTTTCAGAACCCTCCGAAACCCAGGCTCGGCCCCGTGCTGCAGAAAAGCCTGCAGCTGTGAAGAAGCGCCCTGTAGAAACTGAACGGGATGCTCCCAAGCCTAGCAAGACTAGTAGCGTCAAGAGCAAGGAACCGGCCAAGGAGTTTGCGATAGAGGCGAAGGATGGCGATGGGCGCAAAGCTAAACGTCCTCATGCCCCCCCTGAAGAGCTGATTAACAAGGCTGCGCGATTCAAGCTCAATTATGAGCGATATGCCAAATTGCATGCCCAGATTGTCAACACAGAGAACCCACGCAAGGACCAGGTCGATTATTTGACCGACCTTCGAGAGAAACTGAAAGATATGAAGTCGACTATATACCGTGAGCATTTGTTGAGTTACAACTCATGAATGCCATGTTCTGCACGAAAGGTACCGGCCTGACTCCAATCTTCAGTGGGCACATTCCTCATCCCCAACCGCCATTTTTTATTACATTATTTCCTTTTCTTTTTATTATTATTCACATACTTGTCTTCTGCTTCCTTATTGCTTCTTGTTTATCTACTCTATGACGATCGATATGTGGGTTATTTGTTATTTCAAAGCATCAAGATTCTTGCTTCTATACGATGGCGGCGGTGCTTCTTCCTCAACCATCATGTTTTTTGTGCTGGATTAACCTTTCTGGTTCTTTTTTTTCTCCCCCCTTTTGCCATGTTCAATGGATAGTTTTTATTTTTTCTTGTTTACTGCCTAATGGACTATCACCATGGCTGGCTGCTTACCTTTGTTCTGCATAGCGAATTCTGTTTCTATAACACACACACACACACACATTTGCTTTCTTTAGTCCTTAGGATGTCTTGCTTGCTTGTTCGGTAATATAATATAGTGAATTTTGACATGATATTTTTCTGTTTATATAGATAGATACAATGTGTCATTACTGATATCGCCTTCTGTTCTAGAGCTTTTTTTTTCATGTGCTTTTTATGCTTTTTATGCTTTTTGTAGCTGTCTATTTTGTTTCCTTTCCTCAAATCGAGGGGTCTGCATTTTCTTTTCAGACACATGTTTCAATGGACATGACGTGGATTTACCTGATATTTATACTTTCCATCTAGTGGAGCTGATCGATGTGTGTCGACCGTGTGCTAAGCGGGGTGCGGGACCGAAGCTGGGCGGGCCACTAAGGCGAACGAACGACGTGGTCCTCAATAAGACAGCCCAATGCAAGTTTGTTAGCGTTATTCTGGGCTGTGGCTTCCAAGGGAGGGGACATTATACTAACGTGGGAAGAAAAAGGCGAACCCTGTCCTCATCAAAGTAATCGGAATCGAATTATGATATGGGCTCCTAGCACAAGTGCCAAGATCCATAGCATGCTGCGTATCGCACTCAAGTGCTCTCACACGGATCTTCGCAACGGCCCTCCCAGAGGAAACACACAGGACAAGCAGAATCAGACTCCGACAAACACCGACGTCAATTCTGGCCCGCGGTCCTGCTTTTCTGATGCCAGTTGCAGACGTGATGTCACGCCAGGCCCTCACGGGCAGTTCACATCACCAGACTCGGCTAGCCCGGGGGACCATTAGAGCTGGGACAGAGCTTGTTTTGTATGGGGTGAAGAGATTACTCCGAATTTCTCCTATGCCAGTAAGAAAAAGAAAGAAAGAAATTCATTCTAAGCCAAGTGAGATGTGTTCAAAAGACAGACATCTCTGTTTGTAGCATGGAAACGCAGCGTTGATGAGGACAGGGTTGAAGAAGAAAAGGAGGAAAGGAAAGGAAAAGAAAAGAAAAAAGAAGGAAGAACATGGCCAGCGAAGGAAAAAGCTTTTTGTGCTTCGAAGAATGGTCGTCGTAGGTGGGGCCAATTGTACGGCAGAAAAGAAACTTCCAACAGCGGGCGGTGAGTGGTGTCAAGCTTGATCTTATTTTTTTTTCTTTTTTTTTTTCTTTTGGACAACATGACTGCTGGTGTGAGGACTGTTGACCGCCTTTTTCAGATGCGTAGTAATAAAAAAATATAAAAAATAAAAAATCTGACGATAAGTGTAGTGCAGATGAGGTGAGGGTGGGTGCTGCTAGTTTGGCTTCAAAGGCGGAATTGCTAGTACACGCGGACAGCCCGAGGGACCATCCATCAGCTTTAGATAGCTTGCCTTCATTCGACCCTTGAATTTTATTCTACACTCTAATTAGGCTTAGAATGCGGCCGGTGTGCTTTTCTAGGGTTGACTCTGTCGTCTAGATGGAGTTTACTGTTTGCGCATAGACATCTGTAGTCTTTGCTCGTGAATCCTTTCACGACAAGCCCTCCTTTAAATTGTCATGTCTCTCCCATACGTGCACACCATCATCATGAAGCCCTGAACGACAAAATCCACACCATGGGATCTGTTTTGGATCTTCCCCAACTCTGGCAAAGACCCTCCTTTGACCAGCTTCTTCTTTGCTTACGGTCTCTTGAGATTAAGCCTCCGATTTGGGTGCCTGGGGCTCGCCCAAAGAACGGCAAACGTGGAGAGCAGCACCGGTCGTACTCTGCCCACAATGCCCAGGAGATTGCAATCTATCTCTCGGGTATCGTAAAAAGCCCTCTCCAATGGCTTGACAGCGAAGAGGAGAAGGAGATTATATGGGACGAAACTTGCAAGCGGATTGCCGAGCGCTCAGGCAGGGCAGGTATGCTAACCGGACATATCCCTCGGAGCTTGTTCAGGCTAGGAAGATGATACACTAATACCTTTACTTCATTTACTAGCTATGGGCACCATGACCCGCTCTTGGCCTTTCCCAAATCAAGCCGACTCGGCCTTTGAACTGTCTATCCTGGAGCCTGCATTTACGGGGGATTCTCTAGGTCATAAAACATGGGGGTCCTCATATATGCTGGCCATGGATCTTCCTCGGCTGGCGTCCGGCTCGCTCTCGCATTTGTTTAATGGCACAGCCCGCCCCTCTGTGCTAGAGCTAGGTTCCGGAACAGGGCTTCTGGGGATAGCCGCGGCCGCAATTTGGAAGACACACGTCGTTCTTAGTGATCTCCCTGACATCGTGCCGAATCTTTTGACTAATGTTGAGAAGAATCGCGAAGCCGTCGAGAAGCTTGGTGGCTTGCTTTCGGCCGGCGTGCTGACATGGGGCTCGGACCATGAATTTGACAAAGGGTTGTTTGAAAGGCGTCACCAACACGAGGTAGGGGAATAGTTGAGTCCCTTGTCAATCTGGTCCCTAGGATGGCTGGGTGCTGACTGTGTTCATTAGATTATTCTCGCTGCCGATTCGCTGTATGACGATGTACAGCCCGAGCTTCTCTATGCGGCCATCCTGGAGCATATTTCTCTGGATGCTGGCTCTGCGGTTGTTGTCATTGCTCCACAGCGAGATCGGGCAACCACCCAGCTCACCGCAAAGTTTCGCCTCTTGATGGAAACCGGATTGCGGCGGTTTGCATGTGTCGAGGAAGGCGAACTAGACCAGCTAGATGACTGGGGCTCCGGTGATGATGATGATGAGGAGTCAGCTGATCCGCCAGTCAAGTGTTGGTGGGGAGTGTTTAGATACGCCTGAAAATAGGGACATATGTATCCTGCTTCGCTTGGGATTATGATAATCCAAAGTAAGGTGAGCCATACATACAGAGAGCGGCAAAAGCCGTAGCCTTGACCACGTTACGCCACGCCACGCCACACAAATAAAGGCTATATTATATATCAACAACCCTACTTCGATGGAAAGAAGACGCCGGCTTCATGTCGTAACTGTACCAAGAAGCTGTATGTTCGATTTTAAAAGGTGATTGTGACACACGACGTAGAACTATGTGATCTATCAGAGGTTCAATATCAAATTGAAAAGAAAATAAACACCAGGCTGTATGAAATGAGATCCCACGGAAGAAAACTTCAGGTCCATGTATGGTAAAAACAAGAAGAAGAAAAAGAAAAGAGAAATATAGCCTACGACGTAAGGGAAGGGGGATTAGGGCCAGACTGGGTAGAAACAAGGCTCACGGAAAATACGCTAGCTTAAATGTCTCTACACAAATATGCTAAACGTGCCATTGCCGTTGTCTTTTACATCTTCAGGCATGAAGTTGAAGACCCGGAAGAAGAGATCCTGGAGAAACTCGTACTTGGCAGATCGACGAATCATGAAATTTACAGACTTTGCCATTTCCGAAGCCGAGACTCTCTTTCCGCGGGGTGGAAGCTGATTGAAATTCGGCAGCGTCAAGTCGCCTATGATAAGGCGTTTGAAGTTCTGACAGAGATTGCGGCTCTTTGGCGTCTTCCCAAACAACTCGTTGTCCATGCCCATGGCAAAGGACTGCAAACTAGTGACACCAGACTTGCCGTCAGAGGCAGAATCACGATCAAACCCAGCAAGAACCGCCAATTTTAGAATCAAAACTTTGATTTGCATCGCGTGGAAGCTCTCGGTTTGTGGGTGAGTAGTAATAGTACTTGATGTCTTGGCTGTAGTGTGTGAGAAGCCGGACATGTTAGAGGCGCTGCTCGACCATCGGCCGTTACGACTTCCCTCTTTATTCAACCCGCCCAATACTAAAATGTTGGGGGGTTCCTGAACAGGCGAGCTCAGGCTAGGCGATAATGGGGTCTCGTCAAACTCAGTGACTGGAGTTTCGGGCGGCAGAGGGAGGTGGCGTTCACTGCGAAGAGACTCGCGTTTAGATGCTTTCGACCGATTAGATGCGCGGCTCTCGTTTCGCTCAGGCAGACTGCGCTCTGTCACATCTAGCTGAGGGGCAAAAAAGGTTGGCTGTTGAGAGCGAGGGGTGTTTCGATCCGGGCGAATTGAGGACCATCCTTCACGGAAAATATCGCAAAGTTGCCAGCAGGCTTGGATAGCAGACTCGAGAATGTCGATGAGGTCACTGGATGGCTTTTCGTGGCTTTTCTGGCGGAGGCTGAATAGCATTTCTGCCAGCGACCAGCATTCCCTGAGAAGAGAGTCGGCTTCCATAGTTAGTTCGGATCTCTGCTTCATAAGGCGGTGGCAGAGAGTCACGTAAAACTCCAAAGTCCGCTCACGAAAAGCTTCGGGGAGAGTGCTGCTGTCTTGGGCGCTGAAAAGGTGGTTGTTAAGCTCAAAGCTGACTCTTAGAACAGAGTCGCCAGCATTGTCGGGCCGAAGTCGAATATCGAACAGAGACTGGCAGAACTCTCGGCAAAGCTCGAGGGTTTTGTCGATATGAAGAGACTTTGTGTTGTCATCAAAGTTGGCATAAAGCATTTGACAGAGCTTCCAGCAACATTTCCATGCCTTTTCATAGGCATCCGGACTCTCTAAGCGGCCAAAGGCTCTAGTGCGATGAATTTTACTTAAATTCGACAGCGTGTTGCAGAGGGTCCAGCACTCTTGGAGGGCCGAGGTCAAGGTTTCAACCTCAAAACCAGAGTGGCTGTATTGACGGCGGTACCCATCGCCCATAACGGCATCTCCGTCCTCGATTTCTTCGATTTCTTTTAAATGCGACGTTAGCATTTTTATTTAGCAAACATGCGAACTGTGTACCGGCGAAACTCACTTTCCAGGCTGCTGCTGCTTCTGGGCCGTCCACGAGAAGAGTCGGAAAAGTCCCTCGACAGGTCCTGGGCGCGCGGAGTTCCGACGTCAATATTGTAGCCCGTTAGCTTGATATTAGTCACAAGGGCTGATGGTGTTTTTCTCTCAGTAGCGTTTTGTTTCTAAGACCCAAGGTTAGTTTGACATGCAGCTTTGGTACGAATAGAGACGCGAAACAATGGAATGCCCTACATGAGAGCTTAAATTGTCAGAAATGGCAGCAGCGGCAGCGTCTGCGGCATGATCCCGATCTGATTCCCAGGTTTCAGAGGCTTCGTGTGATCTTGCAGTATCCCGGCCGGACTAGTGGCACGTTAGCTACGGTTGATAGGGGGGGGGATCCTGCTTCTTACCCAGGCCAGGAAGCTTTGTGGCGCATGGATGACCGATATGGATTCTTCGCCTGTAGAGAGGCGCATGCTATCTGGTATGTTGGTTTCTAACATTTTGAGCTAGGGGCCAGGCGACTTGTTAGCGACAGGTTATCGTCAGACGATTGCCGAGTCTTGGGTGTACCTGGGGAGGCTCTGAAACAGACTGAGGAGATTGCGCCCCAGTGTCATTAGCCTGCTCATTGTCTTCTATTTCTGTGCTTGCAGTTCCATTGGAGGTCACAGGTGATGGCCCTACGATGTCACTTGGGCTTATGAGGCCCAAGTGCGCAGGAATTTTGTTGCTTGAAGAGCCGTTGCGGGGGTTTTGATGACTGGGAAGATTGGTCGAGGGGCTGGCGTATCGATGCAGGTCAGAAAGTGGAAATTGTTTCACAAAGGGAGAAGAAGATGGGGGGGCATGTTGTTAGAACGAGGAAGGGGAGACATACATGTATGTATTGTCTAGTGACAAGTTGGATAGAGGATCTCCGGAGGAAGCCTGAATGGGGTTTTCGAGAGCCATGATGCTGGGGTGAAAGCCAGTATACCGCAACGGAGATGCTAAGATCGATATGGGAACTATGGCAGAGCGTCAACAATGCAATTGCACTGGTCAGACTGTAACTGACGCTAGACTATACAACGCTGGGGAGTGCGCAAAGTCAGCAAGAGTATTGTAGTTGCAGTGTTGCAGACTGGCCTGGAGTGAGCCTGGGAGGATGATCTTTTCAGCTTCAAGAATAAGGGCAATAAGCCCAGAGGCTCCGGCACCCTATATACCGAGTAGTATGCGGTAGAGAACGATGGAAGAGACGAAGCTCTAGGAGAAGTCGTAGCAAAGAGTACAGGGCGCCGTCAAGATATGTATGTACCGCAGCTTGGGTATAAGACCTCACAAGACCACAAAAGGCAAGTAAGTGTACGAGTTGGCTATTTGCCTGGTTGAAGCAAGGGGCCGGCGAAGAGGTAGATGAAAGAAAAGAGGCAGTGAGAGTCTCGTCTATGAAAGCAGACCCGAGTAGTGCGGGAGGGCTGACGGTTTCTCTAACAAAGAATAGAGGCGGCCGAGAAAATGGCCTGGCTGGGTCTGTGATGTCCAGAGACTCAGCTCAGCGATTTAGTAGTGAACGTGCACCAAAGCAGATGGGAGAAGAAGGCCAGGGGTAGAAAGGGCCTGGGAGAGCGATTACATGAATAAGAGTCTGGTAGCAGGCGAAAGTGGGGAGATGGAAGAAGGAGCCCAGGAAGATAGGAGGGGGGGGGGGAGCCAACAAGCATGGAGAAGTTGTGGCGCGTAGGTCGCAGCAGTATAACATAACCAACCTACTTGGCCGAATGTGACCCCAGCCAGAGAAGAGAAGCTAAAGAGAGAAAAGAGGAAAAACATGAGCCAGGCCGACCATTAGCTATTTTTTGTGGCACAGGACACAAACAAGACACTGAAGATGGCCAAACGGGGTGCTCAACTTAGCTCTAGTGTATAGGCCGAGATTTAAGCAAGCAGGCCAGCAAGACGGGAGCCGAGCGTGTATATAGGACAGCTGGAACAATACGAGAAAAGAAAAGGACCCAGGCCTAGGATAGAGAAGATGCCTCTCATAGGAGAATTTGACAGACCCCGACAAGGGTCGACAAAAAAGGTCATGCAAATCTTGGTGACGAGGGACCAACGATCGGTCAACAGTTTAGTATATGCACTTGCAGCGAGGCCCAAGTGTTTTTCTTGGGGTTTCTTGGTTTTTTTTTTTCTTTTTTCTCCTTTTTTTCTTCTTTCTTCTCTTTTTTCTATTTGGGTTGTAGAACAAGGTTTGAGCTGCCAAGGTCTTTTATTTGTTGCGAATGTTGTCGAAGCCCGCCTCGGGGGTGAGCCAGCAGCGAGCTGGAGGCTAGCCCGGGCCACGCCGTCTTTGCACTAGCTAGCTAACCAGCTGGTTTGCCTACAGTATTTGACGATGTCATATCGGTAGTCAAATGTAGAGATTTACGGTTCCTTGCGCGGCAGCCTGGCTTTTTCCATCCATGAAGCAGACACAGCGACGCCACAATGTATGTATGAGCTCATTAGAAGTGCCATGGGAATCTAGGGCCTGAGAGCACAAGCAGAGGATCCGTTTCTGGTCAAGACGAGTAGGAAAAGAGGTACAGATGGACGAAAAGAATGAAAGAAAGAAAGAAAGATGAGATAAAATGGGAAAAGAATAATGGGAAATAATGGAATAATGGAAAAAACAAATTCACAAAAAAAAGAAAAAAAAAGATTTGTCAAAAATCAAGAATGGAAGCTACCCCCCCCCCTCCCATGCTAAAGTAGCTACAAAAGCCGGCGCTTAGGCTCTACCCAATGAGAGAGCTCCAAGCTCAATCCTTGCCCTGTCGTCATTCTAATCCAGATGATGGCCAAGTAGTCCCGTCCCGCAGACAACAACGACATCCAAGCCAATGCAACCAAGTAGCTCTTTCTCTGCGCTTCAAGACATGCGCTGCCATCTGCAAAACTGCCCTCTGATAGCCTTGCATAAGCTCAAATGCCCATCCACTCACTGCTTGTTCTCTTCCCCCCATGACCCCAAAGGACACTCTGACATTCAAACATTGCTAATCATTCCAGCCAATTAGCTTCGCCCAGCAAGCGCTGGGCTGGGCACCTGGCATAGATAGTTATAGAGCAAGGCATAAAATATGATGCTAATTATACAGCATTATATGTAAACGGAAGCCCAAGAGTGACATGGCCCTGGGTGTGCCTGCTCTGGGATGCTCTAGCTAGTATACGGTATGCTGGCTTCGCTCTGCTCTGCCCTGCTCTGCTCCGCTTGCTGCACTCTTCCCTCAGTTTGTGCACTTGTCTGGCGCAAAACTAGTAGCCAGATCACAAGCTTCCTCTCCCCAAGCTCCGTCAAGTGTCTTCCTTCGCATGTTTTGTTCTCCTTCTTCATTTGTCCCTCGCCATTCCTGCAACTGGTTGCTTTCCCACAGTGCACCTTCTTCATCATCCATGTGCTGTCGCGTCTGATCTCACCGCGACATCGAAAAGTGCGTCACATTGTTAGTTGGGGTTTGGGTGCTAAAATTGGAGAAATGCTACGTACAGATGTTCTAGACACTCACGTATCCCACAGTCTTGGTTGTGCCTTGATTATGCATCCGAGATGATAATGCTTTCCGTCCCACTGGTTCACAAGCCGAACAAGCGTGGCCTGAGTTGACCTGTAGGTGCCAGCCATGGCTGGCGGCCGATGGGAGAGAAGATTTAAGCCCCAAGCCCCAAGCCCCAAGCCCAAACCCTTAGGCCTTCTGCATTAGCTCTATGGTCACGCACCATACATCTGGTGTATGAACTAACAAGCCTTGATTGACGGAAAGATACAACGCACGCCTCTTATGATGCCGTATTCCAAAACTCGAGCATAGCGTAGCAAGCAGCAGGCGGGTAGCTGCAGGATGCTAGGCCGCAGTAGGCAGTACCACAGCTAGCAATCTTGCATTGCCACAAAAATGCGGTCGTTGTGCTGTCATGGACTATCCCGTCTCAAACAAATCCTTACGTAGCACAGAACGTCAACACACGGTTGCTAAGATCGCTGTCTAAATAATAGGAAGCAGAGACAAAGCAAGAACGCCAAGGCAGAAGCACGGTACAGAGACATGATGCAGACTGCCACCTACGATGCAAACCGGTCAGAAGTGAGCTCTGTACTTTGTAACGTCATGTTCATTAAGTACACAAAACAAACAAGTGCATAGGAAAAGAAAAGAAAGATCAACCACAGAAGATACCACAGAACGCCCCTAACCCAAGTGCCCAAGTCGAAATTTCAGATGTGTCGTAGATGCAGCGAGTGCATGCATCCTGTACCGTGCTGTATACGATGTTTCCATTACCCCCCCCCCCCCCCCCCCAGCCATCAGCGCCACGGCCCGCACTTGTTTTCGCCGACGCACTCGCCGTATCTGTCGCTCGTTCGCGCGGGAAAAGACTCGAGATTACAGATAGCCCAAGGGGGGAACCATCGGAGCATCAGTATATTTTTTTGTTCATTTTTTCAAGGCGCCAGTTGGCTCTTCTTGGCATCACGGCCGTCAGGAGTGTACCTATGACTAAGTAAGAATTCTGCCACGACTCCAGAATAGCAAGACAAGCGGCGGGGAAGGGGGGAGGGAGACAAACTTGAGGAGCTTCTCAATAAGGTCAACGTGCGTCATGATCATACGGCGACAGCAGTAGCGAGTGAGGCCAAGCTGGTCCATGGCATCGCTATCGTCATCAGGGTGGGTCAGTCAGTAACCAGTCTGTCGGCCTCTTCCGTGGTTTTGAGGAGTCTTAGTCTTGCTACTTGCTTACCCATCGTTAACACCGTCATGAATCAATTCAAGGTAGCGCTCCCAAAGGTCGCCAGTGACCTGTGGTGAAGGGCTGTTAGCTGCATGTTCGCTGCGCCAACTGCCAGCTGGTCAACAGTTCGATGGCTCGTTGATTAGTTGGTCTATCAATGGTAGGGCTAACTGACCTTGCCACACGAAAAGCAACGGATAGGGATAATCATGGTGGATTGGAGACAGAAATAGAAGAGAAAGAAAGAAAGAAAGGCAAAAGCTAGTTGGAAATCAAGAAAGTCGTCTGCGACGGACAATGAATCCCAGAAACAACCAAACAAAAAGAAAAAGAAAAAAAAAAAAGTTGTCGCGAGCACTCGCAGAAGACCAGCTTATCAGTTGTACCAGAGATCATCCGTTTATCTTATCAAGATAGTGGGGATGGATTTTTTTTTACTGGGCCAAAAAATCCGACGAACTTTTTTTTCTTGGTGCTGGCTTTCTAGGCGGCTAGCATTTTGGCTGTGAAACAAACTTTCCCATCTACGAAAAGCGAAGCGCACTCTTTCTAGGGCGCTCTAGAATCATCACAAACAGATCTTTCGTATAGACTGATCACTGCCGGTCTTAGTTTCTTGTCTCTTCTTTACTCCTAACCTTTGGCAATAGCCTAACGACAACTTGCCAAAAACAACAGGCTTGTTCCTGTACCACGCGTCTACAGTCGTTCTTCTTAACAGACTGGTGCCAGGAGACAGATTGAGTCTTCCTGTCCTGCTTATCTCGTTTAACCGCCGCATTTAATATAGTACCTTTGCTTTTGTACCATACGCAACAATGGCAGGCTCTGCCATCTCTGCGACAACGCTGAAGCGCAAGCATCTCGGCGAATCAAAGTCGCAAAAAAAGCGACAGCGCCCTGTCACCACCGAGGCTATTGCCGATCGCACATTAGTCACTTCAAAGCCCCGAGATGAAGTGATGGCCAGCGACAGTTCTGCTGACCCCCAGGTACAGTTTGAATGGACGGTCTCTAAGGCTGCCGGCGGTAGAATGGTTGATATCGACCCTATCCTCACCGAAGACCAGAGGTAGGACAGCCCTCACCCTTAGTTCTGCAGTTGCTCACACTAACCCACCTTTGCTTTGTCTCGGCAGATTTCTCATTGTTCCCTACACCACCTCGATCCAGATCTACTCGACTGCTGACTCGCTTCTTGTCCGCCGTATTCCCATGCCCTCCCCCAACAGAATCTCGGGCATCGTTGGTCTCCGTCAATGTCTCACGGACCCGTCCATGGTGTGGGTTGCCTGTGCCAACGGAATCATCTCCAAAGTCAATTGGACTGGAGAGAGCGAAAGCCCGATCGTTGCTTCAATTCCTACCGCTTCAGGAACTGCTAGCGGTCTAGCTACATTACTAGTTTCGGTTGGCGACAGCGATGCTAAGAAGACATCGGTCGAGGTGGTCCTGGTGGCCGAGATGCCTTCCGACCATTCGCCAACCCGTGTAATAGCCTACGACGGGGAGCTTAGATTACTCAAGGTGCTTCTAAAACTGGCTGTTGGCATGTCTAGACTACACACCATGGAGACCCTGGTAGGCGCCGGCCTTGTGTATGCTTCAGCCGGCAAACAGTTTTATCTTGGAACGCCACATAGCCTTGAGCTATCTCGTCTGGATGAGCTGGCATACGAATTTTACACATTTGCCTGTGAGGATCCAATCACCGCAATCGATGCACGCATTGCACCATTATCGTGCTCCAAGAAGGGAAGTTCTAAACAGCAGCAGCAGCAGCAATTGTCCATTGACGTCGCTATTGGCTGTGCTCGCGGGCCTATCTACTGCTACAGCGACATCTTGGCTCGTCTTCAGGCCATGGACGCCGCCACTGCCACCGCCACCACCAAGGGCCCCAAGGAAGCTTTGCAGCCCAAGAAGATGCACTGGCATCGCCGTGCAGTGCACTCACTGAAGTGGTCGCGTGATGGAAACTATCTAGTTTCGGGTGGGTCAGAGCATACTTTGGTGCTGTGGCAGCTGGACACTAACAAACAAAGTTTCCTGCCTCACTTGACTGGTATTATCGAGAACATTGTGGTCTCTGCCTCGGGCTCTGCCTATGTCGTCCACCTGGACGACAACTCAGTCATGGTTTTGTCTTCTGCTCAACTGGAGCCCACTGCATACATCTCAGGTGTTCAGTCGGCAGTTTACGTCAACAGCGCTCTGAAAGACCACCTGGTTCCTCGCATTGGAGAGAAATACAGCATGTCAAACATTGACGTGGTGATGGCCTTGAATCCTGCCGCCCCTGAAAGAATGTACCTTTGTGTTGGCGACGGCCTGCAAGCGTCACGCAATGGCTCCAAGCCGTACTTGCAATCTGTCGATCTGTCCAGCATGCGCAGCATTGGCAAGCAGGCCATTGCTAGGACTTCTCTGACAGCCAACAACACCACACCGTCGGGTGCGACCATCATCGACCCTGAGATCAAACACATGGCCTTTTCGTGCGACGGAAAGTGGCTGGCTACGATCGACGAATGGATGCCGCCCCCCAATAGCCAAACAGACCTAGGCGCTAGCGAAGGAGACTCGGAGCTTCGCAAAGAGCGACGCGAGGTATTCCTCAAAATCTGGGATGCTGAGACGGCCGTTGAAAACGAAAGCCAAGAAAATGCGCCTCTACCGCTTGTTTCCCGGATCAACACCCCACACGAAACCAGCCACCCCGAGAGTGTTCTTGATCTTGCCGCGGATCCCCAGAATGCCCGTTTTGCTACCCTTGGCCGTGATGGCATCGCGCGCATATGGAAGCCACGCCCCCGCCAGCGAGACGGCCTTGCAATCAAGGATGACCGAGGCAAGGAGCTTCACACCTGGATCTGCGATATTGCCGTCACCGTCAACCATCGCCAAAGCATCGTGGCTATGAGTGGGGCCGACTATTCGCGTATCGAGGGTCGCCTGTCGTTTGCCGACGACGGTTCCTGTCTTGTAGCGGCCTTTGGCGCTGGCGACGAAGGCAGCATCTATGTCATTGACGCACACACAGGCCACGTACGCTATTCATGGGACGACCTTTGGCGCGGATCACTGCACGGCCTCCAGCTACTGGGTCCCTATGTGATTGTGCTCTCGCATGATCTCCGTGTCTTCGACATGGTTGCTGACTCGCTGGTGTATGGCCTGCCGTTGGCCCACCCCTCAAATGTGGATATTTCCAGCGGCGCCGCTAATCTTGCTATTGATCGGATGTCGCGCCATTTTGCCGTGTCTCTCCGCCACAATGAGGGCTCAGAACTGCTGATTTTCAGCCCCAATAGCATGGAGCCTCTGCTAAGCCACCATTTCGAAAGCCGTATCGCTGCTCTTTCTGCGTCAGCTGAACCGCACACGAGCGGTTTCCTTGTTCTCGACAACGAGGCCCAGGTCTTTACTGTGTCCCAGGCTTCCAATGATAATGGTCTAGTAGTTGCTCGTTCTCTTGATGAGATGCAACTGGACGCCACTGAAGAGAAGCTGCCTACCAATGGGGTTGAGCTTCTTGATGCCAGTGATGATGAGGACGACGGGGAACAGGGCCAAAATGGCAAACCCGGAGCGATGGATATTGATGGGACCGATGCAATGGAGATTGATGTAGATGAAGACTCGAGCTCTCACCCAGCCATCATCAACCAGCACCAGCTTTCTGATATCTTCAACGCAGCGCCAACATACGCTATGGTTCCACTGGAAGATTTGTTCCTCAAGGTGGCAGCGCTACTTGCTAATAAGCCAGTGGGCTCCTCCTGAAGCCGGGCGTATCTCACTTCGCATATATTACAAGTCTAGGAAAAGCAAAGAGTTGTCTTTTTTTTTTCTTTTTTTTAGTTTTTTTTTAGTTTGGGATGGTAAACGGAGCATCGGTTGGATTGGTTCTGTAGTTCAGCTTTTTTTGTACTGCAGTGTTTCTTTTTTCCTTTTCTTTTTATTGAGCTACATGAAGCATACACGCGTCTTTCTACCTTGACCCTCTCGTGACAACAAGCCGCCTTCGTAAAAAGCCAAGACTGATTGATCGGCATGCTACAAGCCCAGCCATATCGGCCGTAATTTACCAGAAAAGGACAAAGACGCAGAAAATGGCTGTAAAAGATTTCTTGCCCACGACAGCTCCCTCAAGTCCCGTATTTCTCGTTCTGTCGTCCTGCTTTCCCGTCTGGCATTCCATGGCCAAAAAGAAAAAGAAAAAGAAAGCCCCGCACATGCGGCTACGCTTCGCCGAGGCAAGCCCAAAACTGCACGTGTTTCGTCCGGTTGTTGTTCTATTTGGTGTACGTAGGGAAGCAGTCCGCAAGGCCCTTGCTGTGTTTGTTGGCAGCGTGCTGCTCAAGCCTAGAGAGAACAAAAGACGGTTAGTTGGTGGTATTCCAAAGCCAGTATCGTGTATGCCAGCATGTCTGCAGATAGAGCCCTTTGGTCTCGGATTCATCGAACCAATCTCCAGCCAGGGTGCGGGTGGGCCGGAGCGTTTGTGCCTACATTGTCTTCGCAATGGTTTGCAGGAAAGTCGACTTGCAAATAACACATTGAATGTTGCATGCTTGGGCGTTCTGCACAGTTGGCAGGAGGGAGCCCCATCCACCTAATTAGCCCCTCTCATTCGTGGCAATTTGTCTCTCGAGATATGCGACTCACCGCCTTCAGCTGCGACTTGGCAGCGCCCTTTCCATCCTTAGCAGCACGCTCACGCTTCTGCTGAGCCTTGGCACCCTATTACAACAGAGGGTTAGCCATGCTGTGATCGTCACATGTGATTACTGCAAGCGGGAGAAGAGAAGAAAGACTGCAAGCGGGAGAAGGCAAGAAAGAGATGCTCCGCAGTTTACTGCTTGTAGCTTTATGAAGCGAGAGCCTAGACTGAGCGTACGTTACCCATTTTTGTCGTCGAGAGTAAATAGATTGCGGCTGTTAACAATGAAAGCTGATCAAGGGGAGGAAGAAGAACTTTTCTTGGTTTTCGCTTTGCCGGGTCGAGGCAGAGAAACCGAGAAAGAAAAAATGGACTGAAAAAAAGAGGAGGATCACAAAAGCGCAAGGATCACATGGTTATTAACATGTGGTGACGATAAGAGAGAGAGCTAGGATGAAAATTAGTGGAATGAGGCACTATAAAAACGGAGGCATAATACCTTTTAGCCAGCGCTATGTTATGTGTATGCTGAAGCAGCTCTGCACCTCTGCACCTCTGCACCTCTGCACCTCTGCAGCCCCAATCCATGGCTACGTGCCTCCTAATTAGCAGCGTGCTACTAAGAGCGGGGGGAGGGCAGCATCTCTTCGTCTCTCAAAACTAGCCATGTGTTGAGAGTCTTGGCTACCAGGCCGGCCTCTCCCTCGTAGTTGCATACCAAGTTCCCTATAGGACGTCCACGGCGTTTCCTATACACGAGCCCGTGATTAACAGACCCTGCTATGCAGCCCCAGAGGACCCAGCGTACAGCACATCACATCGTCCTGTTCCTCAAATTTTATATCACGTGCTGTCGTGTCACAAATATCTCCACTATTAAATTTGGAAACAAGGATAATGAATTCCTTCCCGCACCAAACCCTTATCTGGACCATGACTACTGCACCCATTGATCGCGCAATGAACCAACAGAGCACCCAATCCCACTCCATCCTGTGACTTTGCTCTCTGCAAGTCGTCAAGCCCACCAGGCTTATCTTGCTGCTACTCTGGTCTGCCTCGTTTCCCTCTTCTCGCGGATATCTAGCCCTGCAACTCTTTCTATACTGGCTGTGCTGGCTGGATTGTCCTGTGAAGCGGGCGGCGCGCTGCTTTCAAGATGGCTAGTTAACCGGATATCGATCTTCATTGCAGCAGTGGTATGGGCTGTAGAGCATTCAATACATGCGAACTCGCCAGAAGATGTCCATTGCCTATGGCGGCTCAGTGCCCAGTGGCCAAGCTGGAAAACATGCCAGGAACTCGCCCCTTTCTTGACTAAGAAGGAAGCCAACGTAATATACAGGAAAGCATCCAAAGCTCATAAAAGGCCCGACTGATTGTCCGTGTCAGGCACTCGAGGCGTTGCTAAAAAGAATGCCATGCATGACATGATGTACTATCTGCTCCATTAGACACTGGCTGCTGCACTACCAGATGTCGGCAACTTGGATACTGTTCTGCAGCTTGGCTCAGCCATGGAAAATATGTGGCCTACTTTCCCCTGGAACCAACACGCTATATAGGTAAGCGAGCGTTAATCGCCCTCACCTTGCTATCAGCTGTCTGTCGGCCTTTTCCGCTGGGCGCAGCAGAATAGAATGGCCCTAGGCTTTTACGATTTAGGACTTCTACGCCTAGTCAAGCTAGCCCGTGTTTGTATAGTCAATCCCGAGGCCCTTTTGTCTCGGAGCTGATGCAGGCTTTGCCGCAAAGAAACAATGCTGTAGAGTTGGCTATCTAGAGTGCTCTATTTCCCTTCACACCATAGATGGGGGTGAGAAATTCTGGCTCAATAAAGCGGCCGGCTCCAGGGCCAGAAAATGACCACCAACAGGGTCTCGGCATCATAATGTCTGTTGACCTCAGCTCTAAACGAGATGTCAGGGCGGATAGCTCATCCAGGGGCTTGCTACCGCTACCCATATTCTCATGCGTCTTGGATTGGAAATGGGCTAATCAAGAGGAACGAAAAGCTGCAAATATAAGCTGCTGGACAAGTCCAAGTATAAGCATAGACGGTCCGGAACTTGAGCGGAAGGGGAAATCAAATTCCCATAGCCTTCCAGCCCCATGGCCTCCCGCCGCAGCCATGACGTTTGTGTCGAGGCTCTAGCTCAGAGAAAGGCAAGACCTACGTGAGAACACCGCAATAAAGTGGCAGTTGGGGACAACTTCTCGGCTTCACCATTACTGCAAGTTGCACCTGGTACGGTACTATTACGTTACGTATGTATATTTTATAGATGATTCCAAATCTAAATGCAATCCAGACAACAAAACAAAACGTCGGGGACTCCCTAATTTTCTAGCCGTGATCATATCATGTGTTTTCCATGGCAAACATTGGGACAAAAGGGGTTACGCAAAAAAAGAAAATCACCAACTATAACTGCTACAACACTTGGCCAAGCAAGGGCATTTGACCCCACTACACCAAAATCAGCCTTGCCAAAACTCAGTTCTCAGCCGCATTCTCCTCAGCTGGCTTCTCCTCAATGGGGGAAACGCTCTGGGGAAGAGGCGCCACCTGGCTAGCCCCCGCTGCCGACGAGGTCGGAGCCAAAGTTGACGAAGACACCGGCACACTAGTGGTAACAACCTCTCCGCCAACATTGCGGTAACTCTTGGGAACCTCGCCCGCACAACGAGTCAATTCATTGACAAAGGTCGCACCCCACCATGCACTAGTGTACTTGAACACATACTTCTCCAGCTTCTCATAGTTAGCCTTCTTGGCCTCGGGCGACATCACCACTGCCTCATGAATAGCATTGGCCAGCTCGTCTGTGTTCCAGGGGTTCACAATCAGACTGCCGTTCAAGCTCTGTGCAGCGCCAGTAAACTCTGACAGAATCATGACGCCGTGGCGGTCTCTCTGCGTGGCAATGTACTCGTACGAAACCAGGTTCATGCCGTCACGAGTTGAAGAGACCAGGCACACATCTGACATGCGATACAGAGCCGTGAGCTCGTCAAAAGATACGCTTTGGTGCAGGAAATGGATGGGCATGAATTCAATCGTGCCAAAACGCCCATTGATTCGCCCCACAAGCTCGTTGACAACTGCACGCAGGTTTTGATACTCTTCGACATCCTGGCGAGACGGCACCGCCACTTGGACTAGCACAATTTTACCGACCCATTCGGGGTGTTCTGAAAGGAAAACTTCCATGGCATGAAGCTTCTGAGGAACACCCTTGATATAGTCAAGACGATCAACGCCAACAATCAGTTTGACGCCGTCAAACTTGCGGGAAAGGGCAGTAATGCGGTCCTTGACCTGGGGTCTTTCGAGGCCCTCAACAAACTTCTCGGGGTCAATGCCAATGGGGAAGGCACCAACGGAAACAAAGTGACCGTTGTAGTCAACACCGTTAGGGGTTGTGGGGGTAGATCTATAGCAAGCTTGTTAGTCCCATGTTCTTTTGCTCTATTCTTGCGCTGCCGGTGGCGGAGAAATACTCACAAAATGCGAGAGCAGCTACTCAAAAAGTGGCGAGCATAGTCGTAAGTGTGGAAGCCAATGAGGTCGCAGTGCAGAACACCGCGAAGCAAGGCCTCGCGCACGGGCAGAATGCGGTAGATTTCGGAGCTGGGGAATGGTGTGTGCAAGAAGAAGCCAATTTTGACGTTCTTGCGGGTATTGCCCAATTCCTCGCGCAGCATTTCAGGGAGCAGCATAAGATGGTAGTCGTGCACCCAGATCAAATCGCCATCTTGCACATCGGCAACCACGGCCTTGGCAAAAAGACGGTTGACCTCCCGATACGCCACCCACGCACTTTCGTCGAAGGTAATCTCGCCGGGATGATAGTGGAACAGGGGCCACAAGATGGAGTCTGCAGGACGGGAAGAAAGAAAGAGAGAGAGTACTAGTTAGCTAGGTATTTCTTGCAAGGGGAAAATAGAACAGGGACTATAGCCGACTCACTAGCAAAGCCATTATAATGGCGGTCGGCAAGCTCGTCGTCAATAAACACAGGGTGTGCACCGTACTGCTCTTTCAACTGGCTACGCATAGTCGCAGCATCTTCTTCGGGGACCTCAAGACCTGGCCAACCATACCACTGGAAGCTAGTTGTCTTTGATAGACCGCTGAGTCCAGTGACAAGACCGCCAGAAGACATGGAGAAAGAATAGCCGCCATCTTCGCTCTTCTTGATGGTGATTGGCAGGCGGTTGGACAGCAGAAGCAGACGCCCTGGAGGCGGCTGATCGGCAGCGGAATCAGGCATAGTGTGGAGAGCGACAGGAGCAGAGGCAGGAGCGGGCAAAAGTAGTATGATAAAATAGCCAGTAACAAAAAATGCAAGATAATAGTACAAAAACTGTTTATAGGAAAACGTCGTGACTTAGGTTCGAAGAAGGGGCTTGAGGATGGCTGGCGACAAATAAGAAGCAGTGATGTAAATGGAGGCGAAAAGAGTGAAGAAAAGAAAAAGCGTCAGAATTGTGGTAAGCCTTCAAACGTGGTAGTAGGAAGGAGCGAGCTTGGTATACATAAGTAATTCTGCCATTGCGTGTACCTGCTCTATCTACGACATTGATTAAGCTCAGTTGAAAAATCGGCAGGAGCCTTGGTTCTTTCCTTCACTGAAAATTGGCGGGGTATTTTTGGCCCCGAAACGAAGGGAGGATGGTGGCTGACAAGGCCTGAGCCTGAGCCTGGCTTTGACACTCGCTGTACGGAAATAAAAAAAAACAAAAAAAAAAAGAAGAGGAAGAGGAAGAGGAGGAGGAGGAGGAGGAAAAAGAGAAAAGGCTTGACAGTACACCAGCAGCCCGAGCAACGATGTCGGCGAAATCCGACTTCAGCAACTGCCTTTTGCTTTTTTTCGGTCGCCCTCCTGGGCTGGCTCTATGGCCGCAAATCTTGGCAGCCGCCTGGACAGATGGATTTACTCCATTGCTTCTATAGAGACAACAACCCCTACGAGCTGCATACGCCTCCCACCACCTTACTACCTACCATGGAGTCGTGCAGTCAGTCATCAATGTGGGAGAGGAAAGCAAACAGCCAAGCAGACACGGGTGCAGGGAAAAATATCGCAGTTGAAGCAGAGCGGCAATTCCCCAAAAAAGAGAACGAGATAGGATGAACAAGCTTCCAAACCCTCGAAAGAAAAGAAAACCCCCACAGAACTCTGAACAATGCCAGACGGAGCTCTGGGGGCCCGGGCTGTGTGTGGACCTATAGAAACCAGAAGAAATGCGTATCAAAAGGGCCGAGACTACCCTCGAGGTAAAAAGGAACAATATGGGGTCAAGTCGCCCAGAAGCCAGAAAAGCGTCACGCCCTCAGTCATTTGGGCCCCCCCTCCCATATGATACGAGAGCATCAAGAAGGCAAGGAAATAAATAGATGTAAAAAGATAAGCAGCGCAAAACAAGCCAATGCTCGGTAAACAAAGACATTCGTGCGTCGTTTGGTCTTGGTGACTCCAGTAGACGAGAAATACATTCAAATCAACCCAAACAAAGAAAGCCGCATGACGTCCATCACATCCAAGCCACCCCGCTCTCGTGCACTTTTGCTCCGTCCCCAGGTCGCCGTAGACAGTTAGCACCCAAGTCAAAAGCCAGCCAGCCACCTGTTAATCCAAATCTAGAGAACCCCCGAAACCGAAAGCTTTCCAACAATGGCATACAAAAGCCTGCTAGCTTAAGCCT
>MKGM01000069.1:9491-21564 GCA_002018265.1 Ceratocystis harringtonii | reverse complement strand
TCCCAAGATTCGTTGTCGAGTTCCTTGGCTAATAGATTCGATCAGCCTTGGCGAATCACTCGGTCGCATGCCGTACCCACCCATTCTTCTAGCCCCATAATTAAGATGGACTAAGAACTTTCAAGGTAGCTTTTCCAGACTAATATAAATGTCAATGGTATAACAGCTTCTACGCGTCGCGCTCAACAAAAAAAGCACTTTGTTAGGCTCACGTCATCGTGGAACCTGGGTAACTACGAACTTTCGAAAATCAACCGTGATTTTTCCCGTGATTAGAACTGTAATTACTACTTTGACTTGTAGTTTCTTCGTCTCAACACATCGTTTGTCCGAAAAAAAAATTCTTTCCTTCACCTAATAAGTGTTTGTCTCTTTCTTCCCTTTCTCTCAATCCAAAAAGCGTCACTAAATCATAGCCTCCAGCATGTCACCTACCGATCAGGCTATCGAGGATGCGCTTCACAACACAGTCAAAGCTATCTGGGACAAAAAGGGAGCCCGCGATAGCTTGACTGTCAATGGGGTTCGAAAAGTCGTTGAGGAAACACTCAGTCTAGGCTCGGGGTTCCTCACAGAAGACAAATGGAACCGCAAGAGTCGTAACATCATCAAAGAGCTCGTCGTAAGTTCCTTTTTCCATCCATCGGTATCCTGTTCAAGCATGCTAACCAGCTACGTATAGGAGAACCTTTCGAAAGAAGATAGCGAGTCCGATGAGGAGCCTGAGGAGCCAACTACAAAAAGCAATGGAAAGAACAAGCGCAAAGCCAACGCCGACTCACAGCCTAGTAATAAGCGCGCAAAGAATGCAAAGGCTGCCACAAAGTCTTCCAAAGCGCCGAAAAAGGTAGCTTCTAGCGAGGACGAGTCGGAGGCCGAACTTTCGGTTGCTGAGCTCTCCGACAATGCAGAGGCGTCTGATAACAATACTACTACACCTAGCGCGATTCGCAGCTCTAAGAATGGCGAGTCTGGTGATGAAAGTGATGTATCTTCTGTTATCGATGAGCCGCCTGCTCGCAAACGCACTTCGGTGTCCAAAGCCAGGTCAAAGCCCGAGCCGAAGCCCAAACCTGCCCCCCGCAAATTATCTTCAACACAGTCTGCTGACCAGCAAGAAGTCAAAAAGCTTCAGCAACAGCTTGGCAAGTGTGGCGTGCGGAAAATATGGGGTGTCGAGCTCAAGGCCTATGGAGATGATGACAGAGCCAAGATCCAGCACCTAAAGAGCATGCTCCGAGACTGTGGCATGACGGGCCGCTTCAGTGATGCTCGGGCCAAGGAAATCAAAGAACAGCGCGAGCTGATGGCGGACTTGCACGATGTCCAGGCTATGGACCAGACATGGGGCGCGTCGGAGGCGGGTGGTGGACGCACAACCCGTGCATCGCGTCGTGCTGCCCCAAAAAGTCTCAAGATCCATAAGCAGGAGATTGAGGGGCTCAGTGATGAAAGTGAAGGGGATGATGACAATGATGAGGACGACGGAGTGGAAAAGGAAAAGCCGAAGAAAAAGCGGGCCTTCTCAAAGAAGCCAGAGAGTGATGATGATGACGATGATGATGACAACGACAACTATGACGACGACGACGACAGAGTTTCGTCTGATGCCATCTCTGATGGTGATGAGAGCGATGAGGCTTCTGGCATGTCCGACGGCAGCGAATAGGATGTCTCCCAAAAACAAAAACAAAAAGGGAAAGCCATTGCTCATCAACATAGGCTTGCCTTGCCCTTCGACCTGATATCCAAACAGAATACGTTTATACTCGGATAATACTTAATACATCAACTATCAACTGCTTCTCACTCCTTCCAAGCCCTGTAAACTATCCTTGCCCCATACGTCTGGCCTCTCTTAAGCAGCACCTGCGGTTTCCATGCCTTGTTGTTCACAGCATTGACGTATCGGCCAGGCTCGCAGCAAAACCCGCTTCTCCTACCCCTTTTTGATAGACCGCCAACGGCCGGAACGTCAATGTATTTTCCCGTGTAAAACTGAAAAGAAGGCTCAGTTGAAAGCACTTCCAAGTGCATCCCCGAGACCGGGTGGCTAGCTGCAAGGTTCAATCGCAATGGCCTGTCTCGCGTATCAATAGGCACCGTACTCGCAGCGGCTGGATCAATGACAAAGCAATTGTCAATATCAGGGTCTTCCGCACCCAATGTCAGCTCTGCGTTAGCTGCAATCCCAGGAAAAGTCGTAGGTTCTGATGTGGGGATTCCAGTTTCATCCACAGGGAGATATTGGTCAGTGGCTAGAACCACACGAGTCCCTTCAATGGTAGGGGCGGCGTTTAGGTTAAAATACCTAACAGACGTCAGTGAACAGGCCGATTTGATAGTGTTATTGTCTAGCTTACGAATGGTTCGTCATATTGATGACTGTCTCCTCTGCGCCGCCCGTCAGCTCAGCCTCATATTCCATAGCCAGCACCGTAACACGCCTTCCATTTATCTTCTGAAGGCCCGCTGTGTAAAACACCTTGACTTGGACTGTTCCCGGAAACCCCTCATCGCCGTGCTGGCTAGTTAGGCCATACACGGTGGTTTTAGCAGCCGTCAGCCCCTCTATTCCCGGAACGTCTCGGGCGGCAGGACAATCCATCTCCGTCCACAGCTTCTTCCCCCATCCAAAATGGCCTCCGTGAAGATTGTTAGGGCCATTGTTTTCTGCTAGCAAGTAGCTTTGGCCGTTCAAGTTGGTGATGGTAGCATCCTTGATACGGTTGGCCACACGGCCAATAGTCTCGCCAAAGTAAGGGTGGTTGTGCTGTTGGTATTGCTCAGGATTGTCGAAGCCCTGGACTATGTTAATGCCATCCACTCTGACGGCCTGGATGATTGCGCCCAAAGGTAGGAAGGAGACGGAGGCCATGGCAAAACGAAAAGACAACTGGTAGTTATTGGCAACAATTGGCGGTGTTTTTCGTGAATCAACTTCACACCAGGAAAAAGAAAAAAAAAAGATTTAGTTGAATTTTAGAGAAACTGCCCGTTGCGTGCTTTTCTCTTCGTCTGAAAAGTAGCAGCTTCCTATTTATGCACTCACCCACATCATGACGTTTCCTTCTTTCCCTTCCTAATTCAGCCTATATCAAGCAGACAGACGGCTTTGGACTCGGAAAGTTAAAGTGGGGCACAAAGACGGCTAAAAAGGACCGGGTAATGGATGATTCTTTAACTAATAAAAATCAGAAGAGTCAACTCAACATACATTCATATGGTGAAAAATATGGACAAAACAAGCGAAAAGCCCAGCAAGCAAATACCAAATATCAAGTCCCCGGGAGAGGAAATGAAAAGAAGAAAACCAAAGGCTGAGCAAAGTAAAGTAAAGGCCAGAACAAAAGGAAAAATAGAAAAAGAAAAAAAAAAAAAACACTTGCAAAAACCTCCAATTCTTCCTCGTCTATCCATCCCCACCCCACATCCGTCTAATAGGCAGACTCCACAATATCGTCCAATCCCAACTTAGATCGACCAATCGTACTGCGGCGTCCTCCTAGAGATCGAAAATCACCAGCAATACTCTCTCGAGTAGGCTTCTTGAAAGCCTTCTTGCCAACCATGTTGACTTCATTAGGCAGTGCAACAATAACATTCTTGTCCGTGCCAAACTTAAAGTTGTCCGCCATGACATCCTCAATGTAACGCTTGATCATGTAAGGCGACTTGCCACCCTTGAGAACCTTCTTGAGGTTCCACTCGATGATGTACGGTCCAGTCGCAGTAATTATGCTGCTTTCCTCGACGCCCTCGCCTGTATTAAACCGGGCGGGGGTGAAAGAAACACCCTTTTTGGTCTCGTATGCGAACTGGGCAACATGCTCGGGAGTCAGAGCAAGACGACGCGGCTGGGGCTTTTTGTCAGCAGCAAACGAGCGCTCAAAGCCCAGCTTGCCTTCATTCTTGCCCTCCTTTTGCAGAGTGTCGATAAGTAGCAAGTAAGTCCGACACGTAGCCAACAGCCAGCGGCCATCAGCAGAGACATCCAGACCAATAATAGGCTCGCCAAGCGCAGGAATATGCGTCTTGGCATTGATTCCCAGACGATCAAACAAACGAATGTCGCCCTTGTTACTGGCAACGGCTACATAGCCCTTTTCGGTAGACGCCAAGGCAGAAAAGTCATTCTTGGAAGCATACTGCTTCAACTGAGAGTCGACCAGTTTATCGCCAGACAGTCTAGGATCGACGCGGAACAAAGCGTTATGGGAAATTCCCAAAAACGTCTGCTCGCCTGTCATCTGCGAAAACTTCTTCTCGGGCGCAAACGTGGTGACAGGGATGTTTTCGTGCACATTCCACTCGTCCACCACCTTTCCATACTCAAGATCCATGCGGTACAGTTTGTTGTGGTCTGTGCTGTGCTGCAGAATCAAGTCGCGGTCTTCGTTGTGCAGCATGACCTTCTTGGGGCTGAACAGCTTTCCGCCCGGTGTTTCAACACGTGATATGTTGGTAGAGAATTCAAGGTTGTTGCTAGGGGTGTGTTTGAACACGCCAATCTTGGAGCCACGCACGACGAATGACCGATCGTGTTTGTAGCCGACGGCCAGTTGAGAGTTGACGTGGCCGTCAGAATTCCTATCGGGCGCATCATCGTCGCTGTCTTCTTCTTCATCATCACTACGGGCGCCATGTTCCGGCTCTTCGGATTCGGACTCGGACTCTTCCTCCTCTTCCTCCTCTCCTTCAGCATTCTCGGCGTCTTCCATTGTGAGGTCGTTGAAGGCGTCAGTAATGTAGTCACGTTCAACATCCTTGACCTTTGCCCATTTGATCAAGTTAAGCTGCTCCCAAAGGGCACGTAAAAGACCCTCCTGGAAAACCTCCATTGTGGGCTGGTCCTTGAAACGCAGTAGCCATGAATTAGCGCTTCCATCCTCAGAGACCTGGTTAAAGATAAAGGATAGGTATTCGAAATTGAAAACGGGATTGACGTCGGGAGAAACAGACATGCTGACCCAATCAATATTGCCCGAAATCTGCAGCCAGTATTCCCAAGTGCCAACCTCGGTCACAGTAGCAGTGACATCATCGTCCTTTAGTACAAAAGTGCCGGATACAAAGTCAAAGAAATGGAGTTCGGCCTTGACACTGGCGTATTGAGAAATAGCAGTAGGGGCCGACGAAGACGTAGCCGCAGCTTCGGGCTTCTCTGTCTCATTGGCAGACATATCGGCCACCGTCTCTTGATCAGCTGTATTCTGTATTTTCGGTTCGGGTTCGGCCTCAACCTCGGCCTCCTCGGCAAGCTGCTGTTCGATTTCGTCTTGGAGTTGCGCCTCGGCCTGTAGCTGAGCGTCTAAGTCGTCTTCGTAATCACTGTGCTCGTGATCAGAAGGGGGCGTGCGTTTGGCGCTAGTGTTGGCAGCAATAGCCTTGGCAAAAATGGCGTCAGTCGAGTCGATTGACCGTGTGAGAGTGGGCGAGTGTATAGGCGAGGCCGGGGGGATAGGGAGGTCGTTGTCGAAGTCGAATTGTCTAAGGTCAAACTCGGATGCAGTGGTATAAGGCTTTCGGTACTTGCGTTCGTACTGACAGTGGCGTGCGAACTGCTGGAATTGGACAATCTGGGTCTGTGGAACTGACGAATCGCAGATAAATTCGTAGACGTCGCCAGTATCACCACTCAGATCACGCCAGGCAAGAACAGTTTCAGAGCCCTCGCGAGTTTCCACTCGAAAATGAAGAGCTTCGTCAAGCAAATAGGACTTTTCGTCACGCTCAGAAGCGAGTTGGGCATCGATTTCGTCGTCACCCCCTTCCTCAGCGAGAAGCTCTTCCTCGCCTTCTTCGTAGACCCGTTGGACGACAAGTTGGTATTGGAATTCGACGCCCGTTCGCCGGATACGGGCAGCAGAGTCTTTAAAAATAAGCTCGGAGTAGCCCTTGGGTGATTGGGGTCGGACTAGGTAAAGCTGGCCCTGGGGGAGTTCGATAAGGGCCTCTTGGTTTTCAGAGCCAAATATGAGTTTCCCGACTAGACAAGAGATGAAAAGGTAGGGCGCGAGTTAGCAGAGTGTATCAAAGGTGATGTGCAATACAGACACAGCGTAGAAAGCGGTATAGTCACAGCAAAGCAACCTCGAAATTAACCTTGTTCAGCTATGTTCAGGGTCAAGCTGAGAGCCGGAAGTTAAAAATATAGGCACCCCCAGTCAACAAGTGACCAAGCGTTCCTTTTTGTATCCTCCCCAAGAGCATTCTTTTTTTTTTTTTTCTTTTCACAGAGAAGAAATAACAAAAGAAAAGGCAGGGAGATAAAATCAAAAGCAAAGATAAAAACAGAGCGATCAAGATTTAGGCATCGACTGTGCTGGCTAGATATGCTTTTTTTCCAAGTTTGCTTAGTGAAGGGCAGATTCTAACATACCGTTGCGTAGAACGAACATGTCGGATGTAAGGTATCCAATAGCAAGATGTTGGCGAGAAAGTGATGGAAATCAAATCGAGATAACAGAGTTGAAACAACAGCCCGGACGGACGGACGGGGCGCTGGAGCAGTCAAGACAAGCTTAGATGGCGAGGAAGTATGAAGAGTATTTGACTTTGCCTATGCTAGAAGTCGAGCAGCAAAGCAAATCGAAGCGGAAAGAAAGCCTAGCAAAGAGATAGAAGTGACGAGAAGACAAGGAAGAAAAGCCTGAAGCATAAAAAGAAGACAGGCAAAAGGCTACTCGCTAGTTGTTTCTGCCCGTCTGTCTGTCTGTCTGTCTTTCTATCGTTCTATCTTTCTTATCTGTCTCTTTTGACGGGTGTTGTTTATCAAGGAAGCAACGCCCATGTCAAGCTTGATGTTTTTTTTTCCTGTCGACCGCCACATCCTCGTCATCACCACAGCAAAAAGGTTGGGAGTCCTCTAAAAGTGGGGTAAGCAAAGTGTGGCGTTGGCGGCCCCCCCACCTTGCCTTGCCTCCCCCACCTCGCCTCGCCTTCACCTTCACGCTCCCATCCTTCCATTACGCCAGTTTGATGTCGCACTAAGCCCAAGCAGAAACACATGTTAATAGCAGTCAGTTATGCCGGTATTAGGCTATTGGGTATATGCCCTATCCAGATGCCCTATCCAATTGCCCCCTATATGCTGTTCCCAAATGACCAAACGCCGCCCCCGCCCCCGCCCCCATCATGACGAATATCCTGTATGTCTGTACCACCTATCACCTACCACCCCCCTCCACATCCACGAACCGTGATCTATTCCCCTTCTCTGCTCTCTGTGGTGTCCTTTGTTTCGTCCTCATATTTCTCCACCATCAGCTTTGCAATATTCTTGCCCATCAACGCGTTTGACTCCATAGTGGAGATGAACGTTTCCATGCTCGAAGTGTACCACAATCCCTGGCCGAAGATGTGCGGATAGAACTTGTCTCTAGGTACACCAACGGGATACGCAGCAAACCGCTCAGTGTGGTACCAAGAAATATGGCTTTTTTCATCCTCGTTGTCCACGATTGACTCGGGTACTGGGCTGTCAAACAGCTTAGACAGGAACTGATGACTGGGCTTGTTTGGTGAAGTGATCTTCCAAATGTACTCTATATAGCCCGTTTTGGGGTTCATCTCCTTTCTCAAGCATATAATGCTATAGAACCCTTCCTGTCCGCGTCCGTCGGTCCCAAAGCTCGATGCGGGCATTTCTTTGTTAGGCAAAGTGGTCAAAATAATGTCCGGTACCTCGTCAGAGTTCTCTACTTTGAAGAAAGTGGGAGATGGCCGGCGCAGAGTTGCAAGCAGGGTCACGTGTACACGGCGATAGGTGACTTTTTGTCGGACTATTTGCGGCAACATGCCAAAGCGAACGTTGATCTTAGAGAACTGCACCGGTGCCGCAAATACAACATCGTCAAAAGCAAGGGCGTAGTGCGGGGTTTTGGGTCGCATTTTCTCGTCCCCTTTTGTCTGGATTATATAATATGGCTTTTCGTCCGGATTGTACCTTTCGCCGCGAATGTATGGTTCATAGTCAACACGGCCAACGTCAAACTCATAATTGATGGTAGCTTGTGACTTTTGAACCATGTAATCGAATATTTTCCAGGTTCCGCCGCTGACCTGCAAGGCATGATTCGGCATGATAGAAAGCTACGGGCAAACACCAGTTAGCATATATACAGCAGCATGCGTTAGCTTGTTTCATTTTGTGTAAGGGCCTCTAACCAGCACGTCCATGCCAGAAGTCTCATCGAGGTTGGATCCGTAGTTGGCACGCGTACTGGACTGGATAACCTCGGGCACGTATCTTCCGGTAATCTAGTATATTGTTAGTATATACGGCTCACAGCTCCCCATTCCCTCACCATACCCAAGCTGAATGGATATACTTGCGAGTTCTTTTCTTAGGAACGCTGAGCCGATAGTGTTCCTTGGTGCGACAAGATCCACGTCGCCAACGACTTTGTCAAGAGACTGGAATGGAAAGTGCGGCTCAGAGTACACCATTTTGATGGAATTGATGGTCGTTGAGACGCGCGACATGGCCATCGCAGGATCGAACCCAAAACGGAAAAAGCGCGCTGCTTTGTCCCAAAAGGAGACATCTTCTTCGTCAAACGCATGCCGATACACAAACTCCTCGCCGTTCCATACCCCAGAATCGCCTTTTCCCTCAGTAAACTCTCGATACCAGCAAGCCAGTTCAGCCTCGCGGATGATGCTCATTAAAATTTCATTTTGGGGGATAAACAAGCTAGCGCCCAGCTCCAAGGGAATCTCAGGTCTGTCCCAAGCATTGACTGTCAAGCTGCGACCGCCGACGCGGTTTGTCTTTTCGAAGATGGTAATGTTGATTGGTATATTGGCTTCATCGGCAAACTTCTTGAGATAATAGGCCGTAGATGCGCCTCCGGCTCCGGCGCCTTGTTTGAACATTAAGCCAGGTCAGTTTTTATCCAACCAAAATGCCACCTCGTGGAGCAATAGAGGTCCACCACCAGGACAGTACTTACCAATGATGGCAATGTTTCTTATCTCAGCTTCGGTTGGGGTTGTGGCTGGCGGTTTTACTACATCCTCACTGGCAGTAGCAAGGATGGCGGAGCTGAATACAGTCAGAGCCACGGTAGGACTATCGAAGAGCCTCATTATGTTTGTTGGTGAGAGATGAATGGTACAATAGAGAACTATAAGATGGGAGCCGTGGCCGAAAGTCTAGAACTCTAGTACTCTGGGATGAGGCCCCCTTCGGGCTACTTATACACAAAAGAACCAAAAGGGAAGACAGCTAGCCGAAGCTTGCTGGTGTCTCCAAGCGCAAAGCGTCCGTGGCTTCTTACCCCGTAAAACGGGGGGGGGGGGGGGAGCTTATACGCGCTCCGCACTACTCTACGTCTTTTGACTTTAGAGGATCATCGGGCACCTCCGAAGTTATAGTTCAGCGACACTCCCTATATGTCAATGTCTGTCCCTATGGGTAATGCCACGATTCTGACGTGTGATCTAAAGAAAGATCCGGCCTAGTGCAATGAAATCCTTCACGTCACTTGGTCAGTGTGTAACCCAAGACCTCAAGACAACTCCTTCTGGGGCTTCTCGAGGAAACCGAGCCCCGCAAGAGAATACAAGCCATAGTGCATGTGCCCTACCCTGCCCTGCCATATTTCCAATATGCACTCAGAAGAGAAAAACAAAAGGGCCAGCAAACGTGAGCAGAACTCCCAGTAACAACAGTATGAGTTCTGTGCCTGCAGGTGGCAAATAAGGGTAGCAACGCGCAACTACCGGGTACCTTTTTTGTTATACATCTAATGCTCAGCCATCCCATCGCCCATTTAGTGGCCATGGAGTTGGGGTTCTCATATCCACCGAGACTCCACTGGGTTTGAAGCAAAGCCTTCTGCTTGCTTTCTTGGTCCTTGCATCACTGCGAAATAATACTGAACAATGGGAACCATCAAACCGGAATATTACGCCCCAAGTGTGGATTGGTTTAGACTGACTAGTCCCTGCGGATTCGGCCAGCATGTAGCTAATGTATTTTGTGAAGCTGGCATGTGCTGGAGAGCCCCGGTCGGGTAGCCCTTTTCAACCCGGTTGATGGCAGCAAGGCAAGAAGGCAAAGACCAGATGTACTCCATAACTGCCAAATTGGAGTAGACCGTGCATGTGACTAGCTGTTCTTGCGTCTAGATTCCCGACACCGGTATTTTATTAGAACAGTCCGTTAAAGCTTGCCTGTCAGTCGATTCTTAGTCCGGGGAAAAAGGCTGGGCAACGGGTGAGCTTGGATGGAATAGTCGAGATAAACATCTCCAACTAAGGAAAGAGGCTACAATATACTAAACTTGACAATAGCGATGCATACCAATGACTAGGCAGGCCATCCTTAAGGCTAGCGAGCAAAGGCATTAGTGAGCCTAAAGCATAGAGCGCAGTGCAATATACACAAAACGGTAATGGTGGGTAGTATTTCTCTTCGATATTGTCTGAAAATAGGGAAATAAGCATGTGCTGATCAGCGACTGACCCGACTTGTCCAGCGAATGTGCGAGCGCATTGTTTACGTGTGTTGTTTATGAGGCAGAAAACCGTACTCCTCGGTCTTCCACAAAATGGAGCGAGTGTGAGTTCTGACATATAGCGCAACCACCAAGGCCACAGGACGGGAGTAAGTTGGGGTCTGCCAATTATGAACGACAATAAAGCTGTCCACAATTATAGCACAATGCTTGTGTTTGAAGCGGCAGAGCTGGAACAGCAGCTCGTTTCGTGGTAATGTTGCAGTAGCGGTGTTATGTATGGGATGGGACGCAGCAATTATAAAATGAGGCAAAGTACGGAGAAGAAGCACTGACTTCATGCAGAACGGCAAAGCGAGGCGCGGAAGTAGCAGTGCACATACCGGAGTTGTTCATGAGATGTGCTTGCTAACTCCGAGGCTTTATGTTGCGAAACTTGTGCCAGGTATACATGGAGGGGACTAATAGGGTTGTGGAGGGTTAGGTGTGTTGTCAAGGGTTAATGGGGAGGGTGGAGGGGGGGGCCACAGGGAGCAAGATCCTACATCACGTGTAATTTAACAGCGACTGAAACTCTTCTGGTACCGACTCGTCCGTTTCGCTAAAGTTGCTGTTGGTGATCAGAAAGGCAGACTTGGCTAAGAGGCACGTAGCTAAAAGATGGGATGACAAGGCAGACATGGCAAACAAGCACTGGGAGAATAGCAGTGAAGCCAGGTTTTAACTTGACCATAGAACAAACCGCTGCTGGGCGTGGCGCGAAAAGGGTTGTTTTTGGCGTTCTCGTTGTCTCTGATGTCGTCTGCTGTCTGCTGTCCTTCTTACTTTCTACTGTTGCGTTGCTTGGTTGCCGCCTTTTTTCTCATTGGCTTCTGTGACGGACGGTACGGAGACAGCACAGCCAGCCGTTATTTGTGCTGTGCTACTGGTATCACATGGGATACTACATACGTGTATTCATATGAGGCAGGGCAAGGAGAAGAGGCTCAATAAATAAAAAAACATTGATTTAGGAATGGGGGCGGGAAATCATGGGACGCCTCAGGAACAAGAACAAAAACAACAGCAACTTTGTTGACATCCGGCCAAATTAAACAAGGGTGGGAAGGCCTCCGGCTAGAATGCTGCTAGTTCTGTACTGTAAAGTATCAATACACTAGAAGAAATTGCACATCAGAGCGGGTTTTAGTCCAGAACTTGCTTTTGACAGTGCTGGCCATGTGTGCTACAGCTACACTGCTGCAAGCCCAAGCGCAGGCTAGGCTGTGCTGGCGGTCGAAGACGGTTGCGCTATCTTTTATATGTTACAGAGTGTGTGGTGTGTGCAGGCTGCTGCTTCATCAGTCACCGAAGCCCCCCAGGTTTTCATTCTGCACGCAGCTATAACTTACTTGTTCGCAGGCTGTCTGCTAAGCAATATGCACGCATATCAACCTACGTAGACAAATTGTACCGGTGTTGCTAAGTAGTGCATTCGTGCTCAATCTGTACATGCTGAATAAGCAAGGAAGCAGAGAGACACTTGCTTCTCCCCTCTCTCCCACTCTACCCGGAGCATTCTACAGTTCCTCCTCCCTTTATTTCAGCCATGGATCTATGGATCTGCA
>MKGM01000007.1:158667-189654 GCA_002018265.1 Ceratocystis harringtonii | reverse complement strand
GGGGGGGGGAGGGTTGAGTGTTTGAGAGTGCAAGCAGTGAGATAGAGAAGATGACGAGGAGGCGACGTGTGTAACCTGGGGTGTATAGAGAACAGGCAAGGTTTTTATACGCATGCCATTCAACGCAGGCCCTACAGGATACGTTACGTCTTTGTGAATGCGATGTGTGCATCCATAAATGAAGCATTTACTTCCGTCAAGACCAGCGCTTCAGTAGCACCGGTACATGTCCATACCTACCACCAGCTTCGAAGGACGATGGGTAGGTAGGCTTGGTAGTTAAACACCGGGAGTTGGCGTGGCGAAGGCTGTGCATGGCAGTCTAGCGTAGCAACTCCAAGAGGGGAAGGTGGGCTTGCTAGTGTGTGGCACACAAGTAGGACTGGGGAAAGAGACGTACGAATATGTCCGTGTAACTTGAAGTGCTGGCGAGGAATATGCACACATACGTTCTTGTATACATAAACGTATATGTATATACACCAGCTTTGTGTACGTACGCATGCCAGCTATGCTAGATGGCGGACTTGGCAAAAATATATATATACGGATGCGATGAAGAACAGATGCCAAGCACACACAAAGTGTGGACAACAAGGGGAGTTTAGGCAAACAAAAGCAGTAAAGAGCAAGATTTGGACGGCTAGTGGAAGTTTCGCGAGCTTTGAGCATCTTTATCGTGCCATACACGAAGGCCTTTGGCGGGGGACTGTAGCAGCAGTGTTAGCAACAGCGACGACGGCGACAGCGACGGTTGGCCGGCTTAGGGATATATAGGGGAGGAGGCTCCACCAAGGTTTCGAGAGCTTGCCGTGCAAATGTGAGCGAGCTATTGTGGACTTGGGGGTGTCGTGGGGGCAAGAGTTCTTGGGGTTCTTGGGGTTCTCAGGATGGGTAGGTGCAGTATGAGCTTGGGCTAGGGTGGCAGAGCGGACAGATGGATAGCAGCACATGCGTAGCACAGACATGGATTTCTAGTAGATGAAGCAGGCTGGGAGTAAAGTTGATGCCTTTCTCGCAGTAACCGCCCATTACGTCATGGCACACGCAACAGAGCTTTTTTAGAATGGAAAGAGGCCGGGGAGAAAAGGGTTTTTTTCTTTCCTTTTTCCCATTTGCGTGTGGTTAATGTGCCCTTGTTCCCTGCTTATCTATGCATATCTACATTTTGAATATGTTTTATTCGCGGAGAGGGAAAGGGCCTGGCCTTCGGGGGCCGCGTGGGATGAGTGGAATGGGAGACAGCTTTGAAGCAATATCACGAGCCAATAGATATTTTTTTCCTTCTTTTCTCTTCTCTAATTTCTGAGTGAAAGAGAAGAGTCGAAAAGTGGGCATGACCGAAGATGAAAGCAAAAGCTATGACGCCTTTTTGTTACTCTTTGTTCTTATTTTCTTGTTCGGCGGCACTTGGTGATGGAGAAGATGAAGCAAGAAGGCTTTCCTCACATGAGCACCAAGGAACGCGAAAAACCAAGATGGAGACGATTGTCTCTTCGCTTCTACGTCAGTGCACGGCACAGAAGGAAAAAAAATGTCTCGTCCTTCATCACTTGACTAGGGAATTTTAAAACACCATCAACCACACAGAAGAATCCGTCTGCGCTGCTGTGGGAGCTAGGAGGAGGGACTTGGGTTGATGCAAGCTATCAACGAAGAGAGCCAGAAAAAAGAAAAAAAGAAAGCAAGCAAGCAAGCAAGTGCTGTTTCCTTCACCGCCCTTCAGACACCCTGGTTCTGTACCCTGCTACCCGTGGCAGCAAAAGAAACCTGCAAAAAAAAAAAAAAAAAGTTAGAAAAAGAAAAGAGCTCCATCCATTCTTCGGATTTTTCATTGCTTTTTTCTGCTTTTATTGCCCCTCTGCCTTTTTTCTCCCTGTCCCTTCCAACGTGACATCGTCATCGTGGGGCATCCAGCCAAGGACCCAAGGTCCTGTCAAGTTATAGCCAATCAGCGACACAAACAATGGAAAAAAAGCTTGGAGATTTTACGATAAATTTTCTTTTCGTTTTCTTCCTCCAAGCTTCTCTCATGCTTTATCCTCTATTCTCCTCTATTCTCTCTTTTACTTGCTGCATGCTGTCTGCATTGCATGTGTACCTGCTTTGTTAAGCTGTTATCAAGTTCGTGTGGCAGAATGAAAAAAAGGCCTTTACGTATTAAGAGTTATAAGCCTGCAGGTATACTCTTATAGCTCGCGCTTTGCCAGGATCCTTGTTTATATATAAAAAGAAGGCATTTTCGGGCAAAGCAAGGCAAAGCAAAGAACGCAATGCAGATGTAAATAAGCTCCAAGCTTTGAAGGCTTTGGCGGGTGGAAGAAACAGAAGTTATGAGTGGAGACTCGCTAATTAAGAGCCAATCCTAAGCAGGCTATCGGCCGGGGCAACCCACAGCAGCCGGACCAAGGACAAGTAAAAGAGCACGCAGGAAAAAAGAAAGAAGAGAGGAAAATTTCACCAGAAGCCTGCGTTTTCAGCATCCTTTAGACTGCATGATCACATTCCTTGCTGAGTGTCGACTAAGCGTGAAGAAAAATGAAGAGGAATCTGGAGTTCCTCCCGAAGAGAATGTTCGGCCGAACGAGTGCCACAGCACTAGCGAGGGAAAAAAAAGAAAAAAAGAAAAAAAGGCGAATAATAGAAATACATTTTTTCGGCCCTCCATGAGCAAAAGCTTGAGCGTTGCAGAAAAAAAAAAAAGAAGCAATGCCCATGGGGAGGATCTATTGGTTATAGGCCTCCATGCTCCGTCTTTATCTCCCCTCTATCTTCATCTTAGCTCTATCTTATTTCATGCGTGGACGGGGAATAAATGAAGAGCCGAGACGTGAAAAATCCAAAAGACGAAGGAGATATGGATGGGGCTACACACAAAGCTTTGGACTCACATCACCTTGACCTCACCTCACTGCAGCTCGTCAAAGCTCAAGCTCAAGCTCCTGGAAGAAAAAAGCGGATGTCTGATAAAGAGAAAAAATAGCAGAGAAGAAGCACATTCCCTTGTCTCTTCTTATGATACAACCTCACGATCCCGGTCCCGACCCTAGACTTTGGGGACCAGGGCCCGGGGAGAGAGGGCGGGGGGCCCCAAGGAAAAGAAGGATAAGAAGAACAAAAGAAATTACACGGACACATACGCACACACACCGCCGACGCAAGGACTGGGAGAGATGAAGGAGAGCACGTAAGCCCGATTTTATCCTTCTTTCAATCTATATGTGTCCGTTACATCACACGCTCCCTTCCGCTCTCCCATCCAGTCTTTGTCCGTCCTTCTTTCACCTCTACCATCCTCTTTGAAAAGGATGAAAGGATGAAGGGAAATTAAAACGGCAGAGAAAAAGAAGGCGTACATGAATGAAGTATGGGCATCAAGCTATGCTCTCTCTGTCTGTCGTATCTCTCTTGGCGGTTGGTCCCACTTTTGAGCTGGCGAGCTTCGTTCGTTTCGTTTCCCATGACTGACTGGGCTTTTCTCTGCCATATCCCCAAAGCTTCTTCTTGCGACTCACCTATAGCAAGCGAAGGGCCCTAGGCTCCTGTCCTATTTGCCGGCTACTATCATACACACCGGCCATGGGGAAGGTTTGAGAGGTAGCTTGTTGCTATCGTTGACCTCGCAGGGTTTTCGCAGCGTCTGGTCTAACGTGGTTCCGCCTTCACCCTGCTGTTTCTATTTTTCACTCTTCGGCGACACCTTTTTTTCTTTGCTTTTATTTTTTTCTGCCTCTTGTCCTGTGCGCTTCCTTGCATGTCGATGTGTTATTTCTTTGTATTATTATTCAATTTCTGTTACTCTTGCCCTGTTGCTCTTGCTCTTTCTTTGTATGCTTGTCTACCCCCATGTCCTTCTCGATTGCCCGCCCGCTCTGCCCTCACCAGCCCCTGTTCCTTGTCCCCTGTCCTGCCTGGCCTGTCCTTCTTTGCTGCTCTCTTGTTGGCCCTTGACGGCCCTTGACAACAAGACGGACACTGCGAGTGAAGCTTGTGATTGGCGGGGGATCAGGAAGAAGGCTTTGGCTTTTGGCCATATCTTTTTTCTTCTTTCCTTTTGACTTGACATAGACTTGCAAGTCTTCCAGCCGGAGTCCTTTTGCTTCGGCCTCCCCAGAGCTTCATAGGCCTCTAGAGGGCCTAAATAGACTAAAGGGCCGCTAAGTCTGCCTGCTGTGGCACTTGGGTGATTAGTGTTACGGCGGCTAAGCTAAGCTATGAGTGCTTCCTCAAAGCAGGCAGAAACGTAACTAGCCAACAGCTAGTGAGAAATGCCCCCTTTTCATGCCAATTCCAGCGAGCAAGCTTACCTGTTCTCGGAACGGTGGTCGGAATCTTGAGACAGACATGAAATCAACAAGAACCTCAAGCCTTTCGAAGCTCAAAGAGTCTTTTGGGTGGGGGGGCGCCCAAGCTAAGCTTCGACTATAGCCTGGACTATCCATAATGCACTCCGCTTGAATCCAACGTGACTTTTTTTTTCTTTTGCTTGGATTGCTGCTTGGCTTGGGTTGTCATGTGGGGACGAGAAGGAAAAGGAACAAGGACAAGGGCAGAAGAAGAAGAAGAAAAGAAGAAGAAGAACAAGAAGAAGAAGAGAAGAACAAAAAGAGGAGAGGAGCTGTGACGACATCTTTTTTTTTCTCTTTCATTTTTGTCTTATCGAAGCTTGACCTTTCTACACAGAGACTGAGAAAACAGCCATCTTGACACAGATACAGACGACTGACACAGATACAGACGACTGACACGGAGATGATCCCGTTGGGATGGAAAAAAAAAATGGAAAAAACAGCACGGTTCTCCGCTCCTTATCATCTCTTCTATCTTGTTCGGCTGCTTCTCTGGCACTTGTCTGTCTGCTGTTTTCCCTCCCGGCTCCTGGAAACCAAGGCCTAGCTTTCGCTCCCCACGCTGTGTCAAGAATGCAAATAGATGGCTAGGTGATGGCACTAACTGAAATGAAGTCACAAGGTGTACGTGCCCTGGGCCTCGTTAGAATGTCTCAGCTTGAAGCATGGCAACAGGGCATGATGTGATGGGCAAGGCAAAGTATATGGGCACATGGCTCTTTCGTCTTTGGCTTTTTGACACCGTAGTTTTGCTCTTCTGGGCTTCAGGAACAAAAATAAAGTCAACCGGAATAGAAAGGGAGGGATAAGTGAGAAGCTTAAAGCAAAGGGGAAAACGAACATGGACATAGCAAGGACGGATAGCAGCAGAGAGAAAAAAGATGACAAAAAATAAAAAAAAGAGCAGTAAAGCAACTGAGAGGCCCGCTCTTTTCTTCTCTGCATAAAATTGCAACATACAGGCACGAGAAGCTCTGTTCAACAACAACATTTTGCCCACAACGGCAACGACAACATGCAAATATGCATATTAACGGCAGTGTTAATGGGGTTGGCTGGCCTTGCATGCATGATCGGCCCTTGGACTTGCAGCTGATTAGCTGGCCCGGCCTGGCCTGGCTTGGCCTAGTCCTAGAGCTTGTTAGAGGACTGGTAGCGACATGCTAGCCAAAGGCAAATTCTTCAATTTCAGTAGGGCAAGTACTGGTACATCCTCCGGCTAGATAGAGCCAGCATGGCGAGACAGATAGCAAGCCATGATAGGCCTGCCTTTGAGAGGAAGAAGAAGGGAAGCAGCCAAGCTAGGGCAAAGAAAGGCCGGACGGTAGAGCTAGACAGGCATAGGTCGAGGTACAGGTACGTACGTAGACGAGGACCCTGAATTTGGCTCTCTCTTTGGGCAAAGCTACGGAGCTACCACTGGGGGAAAAGAGACTAGGACGGAAGTAGGGCAAGGCAAAGTGTGTTAATCAATAACAGGCAAAAGCACTGTGAAAACCTTTGAAAGACGAGACGTCTGACTGTACTTGCTATACCTGAGCAGTGGCCTTCTCTCTTTCACCTGGAGAAAGCGTTTGTTTGTTTCTTGTTTGGACGATGAAGGGTGCCCACCACTCGTCCTTGTGGAAGCGCAGCTAGTCTGGGCACTTTTTTTCCGGCTTTTTTTAAAGCCTTTGAATATAAATATTCTTATTCTTTTTTTTTTCTAGCACTTGTCTCTAAAGCTCGAGATCTTGGATTCAGACGCAGCAGTTGATCTAGACTCCGAATAATTCGCACCCGCATCTGTGCCCTTTTTTTTTCTCCTTTTCTTCACTCTTGGAAACCAAGCTTCCCTCTGTACGGCGCAGGGCCTAGCTCGTCTTGTCGTCTACCAGTTCGTTTCTTGTTTATGGATTCTCGATATAGATAGATACGGTGTCCAAGCCGTCCGCAATAAGCGCAGCGTAGCATGAATTTTGACTTGAACTTGACTTGCTAAGAAGAGGAGAACAAGAAAAAAAGTGAGAGAAAAGAAGAAAGAAGAAAAAAAAAGCAAGAAGCATCGGCCACTTACAAGCTTGCTTGTCGCTAAAAGCGTGCCCCCCAGTCAGCCAGCTTATCCTGGTCTAGTCATCCACTACCCATCCATCTATCGACCAGTTGTTCCTCATACGCACCCCTCCCTCTCCAGAAAGAGGGAGAGAAGCTTGCAGACAGGCTAGCTAAGAGCCAGACGAGACCGACGAGACCGACGAGACCGACGAGACACACGAGACAGCGCCGTATTCGAGCTACCTCCTGCCTGTCTCTTGTCCATGTTTCTACTAGCTGCCTGCTGACTGACCCCATCTGACTTCGAGCCTCGCCTTTGCTGACACCCTCCACCCAAAAGAAGCAAAGCTCTCCTCTTTATCTGCCAGCTCCATCCAAGCTAACGGAGCTTCCGCATGGCTCCTGGCCTTTCCTGGGTCGTCTCTGGCGCTGATGGATGTTTTTGGCCTCGGCTTTAAAAAAACGAAACAAAAAGAGCCTTTGAAGCTTAGCTATTCCTCTTTCTCATCTTGGTCTTCTTTTGCTTGGAAAGGAAAATCCTTTTGTGGTGGTAAATAAAGTAACAGAACAGAAGAAAACCTTCCGCCTTCCGCCTCTGATTATTTTTTTCTTTTCCGCCAAAGCTTCTTCTCTTAAGCACTAGTGCGCTGCTACTTTAGGATATATAACAGGCCTATTCCTTTGTGTGCTGCACCGCTACTGCTAGTCCTGGCTAGTAGTGCCTTTCGCTTGCTTGGGAAAAGCTTGCTTGTCTTTTTTAAGAAAAATAAGAAAACTTTTATTTAATTTATTCCAATTTATACAGGCCTCTTTTCTCGTTTTTTTCTTTTTCTTTTTTCTTTTTTTCTTTAACCCCTCCGCCTCTCGCCCTCGCTATTCTTTTTTTCTTCTCTTTCCCCTTCATTCTCTTTGGATTTTTGTTCTTTTATTTCTTATTAGATCTTTCTTAAAGAGGCGAGCTCCCCCTTCCCCTCCTCATCTATCTTCGCACCTACAGTCTGCTCCGTTCTCTCTCCTTTGCTTGATAGCTGAAGCAACAAGCAATCATCATCTCGTTTTCTTTATTTCCTTCTTATTACAAGCTTATATTTCCTCTGCCTCTTCCACTCTGTATATCAACCAGCAATAATAAGCCAAGCATTCATCTTCCCTCTGCTTCTGCCGGCGTCAGCTAGGGTTCTTCTTTGTTGCTGCGGCAATACTCACTTTATCTCGGCGTGATCTTCTCGACCTACACATCTCCTCGCTCTCTCTCTTCGCTCTCTCTCTCTCTTCGCTCTCTCTCTCTCCCCAGCTTCATCTCGCACGCGCGCACAAGGAACCGACAAAATGCCCCCACGTGCGCCCTTGACGTCAACTTTCCCGGCATCTGAGCCGACTAATGAGATCATCTGCCCACTTACCAACCAAGATGGCTCGCAGTGCCGGAAGCGCTGCATTGGCGTAAGTAACAGCCACTACTGTTTTTGTCCTCTCTTCCCCTGCAACAAGTCTCTCCAGCACTTTTCTAACTCGCATCTTCGTTGCCTAGGAAAAACGCTACCGCTCTATGCAGGAGCACATCCGCCGCGCCCACCCCGACAACTATATTGCCAAGCTCCCTGCTACCGAAGCTAGCTTTAATATGATGGTTAACAAGAGAGCTGAACCTACCTCTATGCCTTCCACTTCTATCCCTGCTTCATACTCATCACAGCCACCTTCATCATACGGTAAGTCTCGGATGCGCCTTTCTCTACCCTTCCTTCTCGCCCTCACTCTAACGCCAAAACTTGCTCTGCCTCCAGACTCCTCTAGTGGCTATCCCCATGTCCATGCTGCCAGTGCTCTTGCCGGCCTTCACAGAGTTGATCGTGACTGGGACAACGATAGCGTCCGCTCTATGCCCACTAGCTTTCCACACTCTGGCTCTGGCTCTGACTCAGGCAACTGGCGCGACTATGAGCTGCCACCAATCACCAGCCAGCCTTCTTCATCCAAGCACACTGACTTGCCTAAGCCGCGCGAGCTACTGCCCTCCAACATTATCAACAGCTCGCCTCCCAGCAGATCCACCACTCTGCCCCCGCTCATGACGCCGCTCAGTGCCCAGAAGCCGCGCAAGTACTCATACACCAGACATCGTCATCAGAGATCGCGCAATGGCGCTACTCTCGACTCTATCAAGAAGCTGCAGTTTGAGGACCACCGTGTGCGCAAGGCCTACAGCGCGGAGCCGTCGGCTGATGATGCTAGCAAGCGCTGGGTCGAGCTTATTACTGCTGCCGGCCATGCTGCCGACCTGGACTCTGTTTCTGTATGTAGTTTCTCCACTTTTCTTTTTTCTTTTTCTTTTCTACCGACCCATCTCACTAACACTCTTTACAGGCACCCCAGTCTCCTGTCTCCATCCAGCACGAATCACTTGCCCCCACATCCGTTGCTGCCCCCTCCTTCCACCACCAGACCTCGCACTACCAAGCATCGCCGTTGCAGCAAGCTTTGACACCACCAACTACATACGCGCAGGACTCAGCTGAGCCCTTCCCGTCAGTCGAGAGCGGCGATAGCGCCGGCTCGCCGCCCGTCTACCAAGCACAGAACACGCAGATATACTGTGGTGCCTGCCACAAGGTCAGTCTACTGCGCCAATCATACGCCTGCACCGAATGCATTAGTGGCTTTTGCAGTCCCTGTGTGCAGGTCATGGTCAATGAGAAGGGCGCCAAGCGCACGTGCCCCAAGTGCTCGACAATTGGTGGACGTTTCAAGCCGATTCAGCTTGAGATTCGGTAAATTGGCTAGACTGGCCGGCACGGCAGCGGCCCTCTCGTCTTCTTTTTACTCTATTTTCTTGGATTTCTTTTCCTTTTTTTTTCATTTGCCCTTAGACTTTTTTTCTCCTGATTCCCCCTTTTTACTTTTTTATTCTCTAACACAATATCTTGCGTCTCACGACGACGAACTTTGCGACAACAACTTATCTTTGTCTCTACAACTTACATGGCATTCTTTTTTTTTTCTTTTTTCCCTTGGTCCTATTAACCACCCATTACCATGCGCTCCCTGTCTGTATGCCTTTACATGGGTTTATGATTATCACGTCTTGTCAAACGGCGCCCTTGGTCTCTCTGACTCGCTATCTCTTCGTCTATATAAACGAAAAGTTTTATTTATAGCTCGAGATACGCGCAGATAGGGATGGGGAAAATTTCACCATCTTTTGTATCTCTCCCTTATCTTTAGTAAAGGGGCGACAAGGAAGAAAAACATGGCGAGAAGAAATCACAACAGAGAAAAAGAAATCAACTGAGGCAATCATCATTGTGCGATATACCCTGCAAATATTTTCGCCTTACTCGATTATAAAAAAGAAGACAAGATGAAAGGAAGCCCGCCGCTCTTCCGAGGTTGTGTTCCTCTTTTTCTTTTTTGCTTTGCTTTGCTTTCAGATGTGGCTAAACAGTGCCACCAACCGCTCAATGACATATCACACGCATCTTCATGCTTATTTAATTGTTTTTATTCATCTATTCTTTTTGTTTCTATTTACTCACGCTTCTATCATTCGATATTTAATCTCATCGGTCTTTTTCACGCTTACGCTTCTCTCTATCTTTTGTTATTCCAAGATGGGGCGGAGCCTAGGGTGGAAACTACAGAAAGCGTGCTCTTTTTGCTTTCGGCCTTGGATTCTTGCGTCTTGGCTTCCTTTTTTTTGACTTTTCCTTTCTCTTATGATAGACAGGCTATTTATTTTCTTGTGTTCTTTTTTGGAGGGGGGGGGCGTTTTTTGCCTTGCTTTGTTCATCACTCTTGAATTTTAAGTTTATTTACCCGAATTCTACCATTAGTCGATCAGACCCGGCGGTCCTGTGTTGTATGTTTGATGATTGCTGTGTCTGTGTACATGAAATGTTGTAGCTTGCAACGTGAAACCTACAAACCTATCGTGAATCTTACACCTGTGAATGATCTGACATGACGTCTGTATTTGTGGAGCCTGTCTCCACTTGACAGATCCGGCAAAACGCCCCACTACACAATGGGAACGACGACCAATGCCTTGTCTTGTCCTTGTCTTTTATCTCGTTCTCTTGGTTATTCTCTTTCTCTCCCTCAACCCAGGGACCGACCCGCTACAAGCGAAGCAATGTTCCGTATTAAAAATCACATGGCAGTCAAAAAATAAAATAAAAAAGGGCGTCTAACAGGGCAGTGCTCCCTTCCCTCCGCCGTCATCAACACAGCATCAAGTCATATTCGTGCGATAATGATGGGGGCAAAGATTAAGTTTTCGCAAGCACATCACAGCCTGGCCATCCCCTTCCTTATCCTATATGGCATTTGTTGCCACCTCCGACATCGTCAAGAAAGAGAGTCTTATTATTCAGCATCTTTCCTGCTCCCTCGCGCCGCTGTCGCCTCTTGCCTCAGTAATCTAGATTCTCTTTTCCCCTCTCCGATGGTGCCGCTATGCCATGATCGACCGAAAGCTCCTACTAACGCCCCCCCCCAACCACCATCGTCTTATTATGCCTAATTTGCCTAATTTGAGCTGGTCTAATCTGATATCATCTTACCGTATCTCTACTAGCGAACCCCGCTCAGGCAGCCGTCCAGATATGGTTAATACAATATTAGGGCGCGTAAGACACGCTCCGTCAGAACTAAACCCACAACCAATTCCCCGTTCGAATGGCCTTCTAGATGCATGCGAGTTTCCCTTGTTAATTTTCTCGTCGCTATTGCACTCCGTATTCCACGTTCTGAACTTGGTGCTTACACTAGACGTAAAGAGCCAGAACACACAAGTTACGAAAACGGCTAAAAACACCCCCAGCTTGTTGCACAGGTCAGACCCTCCTTTTCGGTGCTCTGTAGCACTACATGCAGGTTCCAGAATCTTAATGTCAATGAATTCACATTGCCCTGAACGCGGATACATCCAATGAATACGCCCATGCTCACGCCCACTCCCACCCACCTGATTAGATACATGAAGGCGCACTCCCCTATTCCCTCGTTCTTCTGCGCTTGGCTCTAGCAACTACTTCCTAGTGCGAATATTTCCATTTCCCTTCCCTTTCTCCTTCTCCTTCTGCAAAAGGATGTCACGCATCTGCGCGCGCGTATTACGACTTCCACCAAGTTTAGGCCCCTTAAGCATCTCGTCATCCCGCTTGGCGCCTGGTCGTGGGGCCTGGTTGTTGATGGCTGGCGCGCGGGCTGCACGTCTTCGCCGAATGCGTTGCGACATCGCATCCATAAAGTCACGTCGAAATTTCTCGGCTACGCGGTCGTCCGCAGGCAGGTCATTGAGGTTTTCGTCCCCAAGGTTGCTAGTAGCACCATGTACTTGGGATATATCATAGACATCAACTAGAGTAGATACAAATACGGTTAGTTGGTTTGTTTTTTAAAAGCCCAAGACTCAGCTCGTAGACGCTGTATGCCGTGCAGAAAGAAAAAAAGAGGGCAAAAGAAGAACAGTATGCATTCTCCAAAGTCCTAGGCTGTATAGACTTACGCTTGTTCTCGTGTAGAAAGGCTTCAACAACTTGGTCACGCTTGATCTCATCGCTTGCCTTTCTATCGCGGATTCGCTTATTGCGCTGTGCATTGTCTGTGTTGCCCACGCCATGCGCATCACTCTCACCAATCAAGCGGCGCTTTGCGCGCTCAATCGAGTCAATGTTCTTCATGCGTGCCTCGTCTCCAAGGTCGACTTCCATCAGCTTGCCCGATTGCGTTGGCTTCTGGCCCTCGGGAACCTTAGCTACCAATGTCGGAGCCGATACGAGTGGGGCAGCGAAGGGGAATGAGGAGCTCGATGCTCCATTGGCTGCATCTACGCTATTATTCTGATTCGAGTCCGTCGAGGGTTGGTGTCGCTTAGCTAGCCGTGATTCTACATATTGATCCCTGGCTTATTAGTCGCGATATCAAACAAAAAGGGTCAGAGGGAAACGCTTGTAGCTAACAATATCTCCTCCCGCATGGAGAAAGTTGGATACTCACATGTGATGGTTTACCAGATTCCCCAGAATCCCAGTTTGCGGCGCAAAGTTCTTGATGCCCCCCACTATAGCACCCTCTTCACCTTCGCCATCTTTGTCGCGCACCACTAGCGCCATCCCGTCCTCCTCACCATTATCATCGGTCAGGCGTGATGCCTCCACACGGAACGCGACGCCCTGTAGCCGCGGCTTCTTGGCTTTTCGCAACACCCCGCTCAGTGCAGGAATCGTCTCATCATCGGATAAATGGCCCCCCAGACTGCCGTCGCTCGGGGCAGCTGGACTTGCCGCTGCCATTTTTGGATTGGTGAGGGCTTCATTTGCTGTTATTGAGGAGGCATGCGCATCGGTGACTGCGTTTGTTGACGACTCGATATCGGTAGCAGTGTCGACCGTCGATGGGCGCGTACGAATTTGTTTTCTGTTCTTTTTCGATTTGAAAATTATCGGCGCTTGTTCTTCAGCTGTGCATTGTGGTGAGTCTGACATTCTGAAAATTGTGATTAGACCTTGAGTAGTGTATCGCTTTTGTCCTATTGTGAAGGTAATTTAGAAATTATGTTACAAAAGGGAAATTGTTTTTTTTTTCAATCTTTGGACATGTCATAAGGCTGTACATAGGGCTACTGGGTTACATGAGCGTAAGTGGATCTTAGGGTTGTTAGCATGCCATGGTCGGTGTCTGCCGGAAGGACTGTTTCGTCCATGTTCATTAACCTACATGTTCACCCTCTATCGATTAGGCTACAACACATACGATCCAAGATGCTGCAAAGGGTGAGGGTCTTTTCACCTCAGATTTTGCTTATTGCACGTCTAACAATCTCTAGCTCTACTATTTAGTCCACGGCAATGTCCAAGGTATGTCGACTCTACTCACCACGGTGCTTACGCTATTACCTCAACCAGCTAACAAGATATTTTCCGTAGGCGTTGGCTTCCGGTAAAACTCGCCAACTTTATCACCCCCCAGTGTTTCTCTATGCTGATATCCCACAGGTACTTTACTGAAAAGAAGGCGCTTGAGTATGGGGTCACAGGGTGGGTGCGCAACACAAGTACGAACAAAGTATGGCGAGACAAACACATGCATCCCTCTTGCTTAATTGTGCACTAATATTTTCCAATGGTTAGGTCGAAGGTGAAGTACAGGGCGAGGAAGACGCGGTTAAAAAGTTCACCACGGCTATCTTAGACGGCCCTAAGCATGCCCACGTGGTGAGACTCGATAAGGATCCTCGAGCTATAGTTGAGGGTGAAACGGGTTTCGAGATTAGACGAGACTAAGCTGGAAGGCACTTTTCCCTAAGGACTGTGAATGAATGAATATGCTGATGATACTGAGCTAGCAGTGATAATTGAACTGATGTATGATGCAATAATTTGATGAATGCAGCAGATACGAGAATGATAAAGGTGGAAAACCATAAACAGCAATAAAATCACACAAAGCGCCAAAACTCCAGTCCTGGCCCCTATAGAGAGCCTGTTTTGTGCAGAGGAAAACAAAGACCCAGGAGAGGGCTTGGTTCGAAACAGCGAAGGAAACAGACGCAAAAAGCAATGGGGCAAGCCAAGAACGCAAACAAAAACAAAGCCTACGATCTCCCATATGCTCATGACACCTTGGCTTCTTCTAGCAGCCTTGTCACAGTAACAACTTCGTATCCCCGCCTCCGAAGCTCTGGTAGTACAGTCTCTAGCATGGGCAGCGTCCACGGCCGGCGGTCATGACAGATGATGATGCCGCCAGGGCGAGCCAAGCTAAGGATATGCCGTGCATTGATCCAGGCATGCGGAATCTGGGGGTCATGCGGGTATATACCGCCTAGCACAACGCGATGATTTATAGCGCCAAGAATCTTGAGCATGCGCTCACTAAAGAAGCCCGAGCCGGGGCGGAAGAAGTTGAACGGCGGTAATGGCTGTTGCTCCGCGCCATAAACGGCTTTAATCTTTGCATGCACCTGGCCGACCTGGTCAACCAAGACGTTGTCTGCCAGTCCACGCGATGGCTCGTCATGCATGGCGTGATTGCCGAGTTCGTGGCCGGCGCGCACCAGCTCGCGCAAGCGCGCGTCAGGAACCGTACCGCCAGCATCCTCTACCTGTCCCCCAATGACGAAGAATGTGGCGTGGGCGCTATTTGCGGCTAGAATTTTGGCTATATCACGCGTATACGGAGAAGGGGCATCGTCGATAGTCAGGGCGATAAGCTTCTTGGTGGTAGGCACCTCAAACAGCACGTTAGGCCAGCGGTGAGCGAAGTGACGGATCAGCAGCGACGGCGGCCTGTAGATCACATATGGCGGGACGACGAGCAAGGTGCACAACGTCAGTAGGATAAAAAGGGTGGACATTCGGTTTCGGCGGGCACGACGCCGCAAACGAGACGGGAGGCGGAGGAGCCGCAAGCACGGAATGCCCATATGTCGGTGTGGGCAAGCGAATGGCGGTAAGGGGAAATACGGCTTGGGGGGTTCGGTTCCTAGGTTTCTAAGCCTGGCACCGGACTCTCCAAGTACGTCGTGATTGTCGATTTTTCCAAGGCAAAAGGCAGCGGAACACAAAGATTAAGGAGAAAAGCGGAGAAACAATAGAGAAATAATATAGCGGAAAGTAGTGACAGTAAGTCGGCCAGCAAATACAGGGGCAAACACAAGCAACAAAAAGCCAGACGGCACAGTAAAGTTACCAATTAGCAAAGGCTATCAGCCGTAGGCTAGCTAGCATAAACGTGAGCAGCTTGTTACAAGCCAAAAAAAAAATAGCGCCAACAAACAAGAAGCCAGTAGATCTAAGGTTGACAATCTAATCGGTCCAATGGCGATAATTTTGCGTCGCATTTAAATGTTGGTGTTACCTCAAGAAGAGATACTCCGGATAAACATGGGCTAAATATGCGGCCGTGGAGGCTAGGGTTTTTGTTCGGCATTTAGGGTATGCTGTATTATGTAATGACAACTTTTGCATCAAGTACAAGACGCCGTTTCTTGTGCATGCTGTCTTGATTTATGCAAGTCACTAACAACTGACAACTCTGGATGAGACAAACTTGGAGTATTAGCGTAGCATTGCAAGTCTAACAGGTTGTCTTGGGAGAATGTAAATGTCACTCTTGGTCACAGGCCTAGGTTTTTCTCGTTCGATCTCTGGCACTGAGGGATTTTCTTTTATCCGGCTCAGACCAAGCAGGGAAGAAGAACCAACCAACCAAGCCAAGGACACAGGAAGAAAACGCAGAACATATAGGAAGAGACTTGCTGCTATGTATGATCTCGGTTTTGGCAGCTGATTGGCTTACAGCCCTTCTTCCTACTTGGGAGACGTACCAGTAGACGTTGACGAGCGGGGAAGACGTGCGTATGTTCTGCTTTGGCTTGACGTAGGTCCAAAGCGCTTTTGTACTATTTCGGTTGGCGCTCTGGATCCAAATCCTGCGCTCTGGTCAGTTTGTTCTTTTTCTTGCCGCCTCCCTCTCCGCTAAGTCGAAGCTCCACAAGCAGTTATAGTTCTTTATACTAGCTCTGCAAAGCCTGTGCAAGCTTAAGTAGTATAATTCGTCATGTGATCAGTGCGGTGGTTTGACGCCGCCGGTGATAAGGCCTTGTTAGTGTTAGCAGCAGCTAACAGTGACGCAGGCCGGCTGGCTGTGGTCCTTATGTCACTTATGATGACTTGTCTCAGCCAATGTGCTACATGGAGATGCCAACATGCTTTGGGCTGTCTATCTGTCGGTGGATGTATACATGGATGCATAAAACATTGTTCCACCTCCCACCTCCTCCATTATCCTTTCCGCCTCCTCTTTTACCTTCTCCAATGATCCCTCCCCCAGCTTTCCCAATGCCCAGGCCTTATCTGACTTGCATCCGTACGTACCCCCGTTGATCATGCCTCTGCTTTGGCCGTTTTTGCTGTTTGCTTGTTTGCCCTGCCTTGTTCTCGTCTTGGCCCGGCCCAGCTGTAGTTGTCGATCTCGAGAGTTAAAGACACAAAAATGAAGGCTGTCTTGATCCCCCCCTCCAGCTTTGATCGAGTATGAATGCCCATTCTCCCGATCACACAGGCTAGCAAACGGTTTCAATGCAAGAACCCTATCTTGAGCCTGACGCGATTTGTCTTGAAACTCCGCTCTCCCTTCTCTTATCCCCTTTTTCGTCCACCTCTTCTTCCCCCGCACGCCTAACGTTGCTTTGGCAGCGACAGTATGCGGGCTAGATTTCAAGATAAGGGAAGCATAGCCGGTACGATGGTTTGCTTGCTTGTTCGTCTGGTTGGTCCTTTTGACTCAACAGGACCCCTGCAAGCGAGCACGCGTCAGTCTTCGCTAAACCAGAGCTGAGGTAGAGACAAAAAACATAAGTGCGCACGACATATAGTGTAGGTCATTTTCTTGTGTTGAAATAATTTGTTATTTGGCTTTTTCTTTCTGACATATAGTGAAATAAAAATTGTAAGAAAAAGGGGGGGATGAGCAGTAAAATGCTACTCAGTAGACAAAAAGAAAGCAAGTGAGTGACAATAAGATACCTCAGAAAGGAAAAGGAAAGTAGAAAATAAACATTGAGATCCAGAAACGAACGTAATAAGCTCAGCTGGGTTCTGGCTTGCGACTGCATCAACAGCGGTGTGGACGTGAATAATAGCGGATTCTAGCGCCAGAGGGGGGAGGAATAGAACTGAAATAAAAGATCGAAATAGCACATTAGGAGGAAAGGCTAGCCTCTTTCTCCATGAATAGGACGAAGGAAAAGAAAAAGAACAGCCAAAGTTCTCAAATCAAGTCTGTCTGTCTCGCATTGAGACAAGACGTAAGAGAAAAAAGAACGCCCAAACCCCACAAGTGATACCCCGTCCGAACCAACCGATAAACAAGAAAGATAAATTCCCAAGATAAAAACGCCATTTCCGTATGCGCCTTTTGATAACGAGACCTGAATAAAGAACAAAGAGATATGAAGGGGGGTATAGACTAGATATGTACAAACAAAAGAGGAGCAAGAGGCATGTAGCAAGGTGAAGACTAGCCATGCTGAACCATATTGGATTTCCATCAGATCCAGACAGCCGCAGGCCTTGCTGCTCCATTGGGAATCACAGATTCCGGGAAGAAGGACAGGCGGATCGCCTTGATTTCCTGGAGATAGTCCTCGGGTGCAAAAGCATACAGGCCACGAGCATGCAGCTCACGCTCTTCTTCGTCAATAACTTCAAGTCTGTGCTTAACTCCAAACTCTTCGGCAATTTCAGCCACCTGGGCTAGTTCCTGGCCGAAGGGCGATATTTCAGCCTGCTGCGACTCATAGGGCGACTCAGCAACGTACAGAGGCCGGGATGGCATGGGTGGCGACTTAGCGGCAGCAAACGATGAGTGGGAAGTAGCGGTGGTGCTGGTCGAAGTAGTGGAAGCGCGAGAAAAGGTCATGCTAGACTTGCTCATAATGGACCGGTTAGGCGACGACGGGGTAGCAGTAGAAGCAGAACGACTCATAGGGTGGTGGCTTGAGGTGGGGGCATAATGCGCGGGAGTAAAGGAGCCAGAACGTTGACGCGCGGCATCAATAGAAGCCTTCTTGGTGTGGGAGGGCGCGCGGCGCGGGATAGCAGGAGGCATGTCAGACGTCGCCGGCGCAGAGATAGGACTAGAGATGTTCATGTGTCTAGAGTCAGATCTCATGGGCGGGGAAATAGGACTAGAAGCTTTCATGTGCTTAGAGTCAGATCTCATGGGGACGGAGATAGGGCTCGAGATTTTCATGGCCCTCGAGTCCGATCTCACAGGTGCAGAAATAGGACTGGAAATGTTCATGCTCTTAGAGCCAGAGGTAGGGCCAATGTCAAACATCTCTGGAGTAGTAGGGCGCTCACAGATTGACGACTCTGGGCTGGTGGGGGCAGTAGAAACCGTTGAGGCAGAATAGGAAGCCGGGCTAGACAGATACTCTGCATCAGACTTGGCCGAGTTTTGGCTGCTAGATGAGGGAATGCGGCGAGTAGTTTCGATGTCAGGAGCATTGTAAGAGAGCATGTTTGTAGTGTGAACTAGCTGGACAGGGCCCGAGATCTTTGGGCGGGCAGCATTGCTGTTGTGCTTGCTAGTGCTGCTGCTACGACTCATGAAGTCTTTGTTCTCCTTGATGTCGAGACTAATCTTGACCCGACGGTTTGTGAAGGCGCGCGAAAGAGACGACATAGCGGCGGGTTGAGTTTATGAACGAGATGGTNGTGTTCCTCTTTGTGTATTCACGGGATCGACAGAAAGGGAAAAGAAGCGAGTTCTGCAAGTGACAGTGGACAAGAAACTCTGAGTAGCAGGCGACTTGGAAGCAGAGGAGAACGATAATTCCCGATAGAAGAGAGAAAAAAAGAAAGAAAAAAAAAAAGGAGGAAGTAAAATAGAATTAAAAGAACGTGAAAATCCCACTTGCCAATTAACGCTTTTAGTTCAGTGGAGGCAAGACGGGTGTATGAGTCTGCAGGCAAACAGAAAGAGCAAACACAAACAACGTAAGTGCCTAGAATAGACAAAGAGCCGAAAAGGAGAAAGGTTTTCTAGCAACCGTTGAAAGAAACAAAGAACTGAGGGGAAAGACGGTGAAAATATATACTTTTTTCGCCGGCACACAAAAGTTCAAGTTGTGTAAAAACGAAAGAAAAAAGAAAAAAAACACACAAGAGAACAGCCAATGTCCAAGCAGCTCAAAACGAAGGAAAAATAAGAAAGATTATCGCAGGATGTACAACGTTGAACAGGTGGAAATAGCTATGCACAGCAGGAGCAGCGGCTGTTGCCTTCTTGTATTGCTGCAGGCAGAAGCGAGGCGGCGGAAAGCAAAAGGCAGGCGAGGCTGTGACAACGATGTCGCTGCCGATGATCCAATTTCAAGGGCGTTGTATGAAGCGAAGAAAGAAATAGAGGCGAGAATCGACAGACTACATCAAGCAGCGATGTGGATATCAAAGAAAGGAAAAGAAAGAGGGACCAAGTAGATAAGACGACTTGGTCAAAGAAGAGAAAGGCAAGTTGACCAGAACAAGACAGTAGAGATTAGAAAAAAATGAATGAATGAATGAGAGAAAGAGAGGAAGTTGTTTGTAACGAAAGTGGTTGATGTCCAGACTGCTTTGCTTGTAACAGACAAGGAGATTGCAAGGTCGTGTCGTGTCGTTCGTTTGAATCTCGCTGGGTATTCCGCTGAAAAAGAGGGGGGAAGAGAAGAAGAAGGTGCAAGTTAAATGCCAGGGGATAAGGGGAACAAAATAGTCGGCCAGTTGAACAAGAAAGAACCGCCACCATATTCAAGCCAGAATAATTCCCAAAAAAACGCGTGGTGCTAGATCACAAGTCAGCGTAAAATCTGACATGGATCATGGGCTACATAAATGCCCCCACAGACTGAGCTGCACTAGCTTAAGGGAGCTTAGGCAAGAAGGGGTGAGAAAACCGGGGTTAAGGGTGAGCCCCATAACGGCGCTGGCTAGGCCCGAAACAAACTAGGTCCTAGGGTAGCACTAGAAGGGAATAAGTAACAGGCTAAGGCGGCAAGCCAGGGCACAAGCAGCAGAGAGGCCAGTGGACCCGATCTATCAGTAGCTTTAGTGGCTTAACTGGCAACACTAGTAGTGGCTTCAGTGACAATGGTAGATAGAGGCCTCTTTGACTTGGGCACTAAGCAGGAAGAAGTCATTCCACTTGAACGTGGCTTCGCTTCGGAACTTTGACTTGCACTAGCCCAGTTTCACCCCCGGAGTTTCCAGGGAGAAGTCAAGAAGAGGGAGAGAGGGAGCCCCTGTTGTATGCCCTGCATGCTCTGATGCTCTGATGCTCTGAAGAGACCATCTTGAATGGCAAGTCATAGGATTAACAGCCAGCACCGGCCGGTTTCATAGTAATCAGGTACTAGCACTATATCAGTCAGTAACTTGGCAGGCTTGACAGGTACCAAAGGACATAATCTCATAAAGTTGTCTACCTATCTTTTTATAGGCTTCTTTTCTCGCGTGCCTATGTTTCCACGCCTCTCTTACAAATGTCAATGTCTCATACTTGGTGTCTTTATGCCGACTTTATTTCTGGTGGTAGCTGTTGTAGCGTGGCCGCCGCCAAGGACTCAGCCCAGAAGGCCAGACCCCAAGCGGATACAGAGCTAAAAAGACAAACGCATACCAGCGTAGGCCAATGATGCTCACATGGCCTAGAGAGATAGGATAAAACCACATAAAATATCATCCTCTTGCTATGTACCCCTGCATGAGAACCACGAAAGGCCGGGTGCCCCGTGCTCTAGCGCCATAGCTTCAGGAACAGCCCTAGATTTCTTCAATGGCAAACTCTTCTTTTTCGTCACTTATTTCTTACAAGTCTAGGCTAGGGGCTGCTTGAAAGAGGTGGCGGTTTTCTGGCTTGAAAGCCCAGGATTATTTCAGATTGATGACGACGCTGGAGAAAGGCAACGACGCGCCTGTGATGAAATGAAGAGGAGAGCCGAAGACAAAATGCCGCTGAAGAACACAAGGCCAAGGAAACCCCGACGGACGCTTTTCTTTATGGTCAGCAAGAAAGACAAAAACCAGCTGCCGCAAGATATGTAGAAGAAAGGGAAAATAAAAAGGGGGATGGGATAAAAAGAAATAATGACTATAATATTCAGACGTCGTTGTCGCCGTTCCTGCATCTTGCATCAACGTAGCCCCGCTTCAACCTCAACTTGTAAGGAAGGAAAAACTCTGCAAAACAAATGCTACACAAATGCTACATAAATTCCATATGTTTGCAAACCCTAATGTAACCCATACGGTAAGCCTCTGCCACACACACCACACCATCGTGAGATAAGGCTATTCTTTTGCGCGGACCTACAATATCTCCTATTGTCCGCGCTGTATTTTCCCCGAGCTTTCTTCCATGTCTTTGCTGCTGTTGTTTCTTCCTCCTCGCAGCAGCCTTTTTCTTCGACCTTGTTTTGTCTCTCCAGCGACCAAGACGACAGAGCAAGGCAAACGCAAGACAGCCTCCGACATGTTTCATCCATCAACCTCAATTAAATCGGGTAGCTGCATGGAGCGACGGGAATATTGTGTGCTGGATAGGACGGGCTTGAGGGCCAGGCTCTTCACACAGAGACACAGGCACTTCTTCTTGAGTTGGTTGGCTAGCTGATTGCACCACAACCACTTGGCGACTCCTACCCCCAAACAATCCCTTGCCTCTTACACTTTGTGACAAAGCGATAAACCTTTTTACTTAGCCGGCTACCCCTTGTAGCGTTAAAGTGTTTTCAGAGCTTAACCGAAAGGAAGACCGGCGCCAAAAAGGTAAAGAAGCCTAGACCCACGAGCGAGAAGGGCCAAAGAGAGACTAGAGAGGTCCAGCGAGGGCTAAAGAGGGAAGGGTGCCTGGTCGAAAGGATCAAAGCGTCGCAAAAACTGAGAAAACAAGGGATGAGAACAGACAGCATGACGCTGTTCTACTTTCCTTTGCTTTCTGATGCAAGCCACTTCCATACCAAGCGCTCGCTTCAAGCCAAACTTGGGCAACAGCTATGACTGCGTTGTCCAGCTGTCTACCTACCTGCAGTTAATAGGCGATGTCTGTGTGTATGCGTGTGCGCACGTGTGTGTGTGTGTGTACTGTATGCTCCCACTCGCGGCCAACGCTGAAATTTGAAATGCATCTAGCTTGTGCCTGGCGATCCTGTCGTAAAAGGTCACTTCACACAAGAGATTCTCGCAGCTCAACTGGTCCCCTGATCTCCCCCGATCCCATTCTATTTCCTCATTCTGTTAGTTGTGACGAGCGCCACTTCTGCTTCAGCGTCCTCCTTCACTGGCCTATTGCATATTACTGCAGTCTGTTTATGGGGCAAAAGAGCAGATGGATGGTTGTTCGGCATGACAAGAAGAAACACCAGATGATTGTGAAGCAAAACGAAAAAGCAACATGAACTCAGATCTACACTTTTTGGCTAACATGAGATAAATAGATTCTTTCGTTTCCCACTAGCATTACTACGACCCAGATAACTAGCTCCAACGCTCATGCTATATTCCCCTTTCAACCCCCGTCAAGTTATAGCAATATAGACCGTAATATTTTCTTCCCGCCCCGTCGGGAAGTTTCTCTTACTACAAAACATTCCATGGGTCACTCACTGACTGGCGTTGGCATCAACTAGCATGAGTGGCGGAATGGGAACCAAGCGGTACAAACCCAAAACCCGCCCAAGTTACAATCTTGAAACAAAGTCAAAATAATGGTACCCTTTTGAGGCACAACGTAATTACGTGTGTCGCAAGACCTGTCCAATATCAACAAAACAGCACAATGTCCAGCACAGGGATGGTACTGGGCATGGAGAAGACTACGCAACTCGGATAGGGTTAGGGCTCCATGGTTCAAGGCCTTGGGGCCATCAATCAAGATGAGCGGGCGGGTCGGCACCAAAGGAACCAGATCCAGGGATCGCGCTAATAGACCTTTTATTTGAGTGCTTTCTCAGCCCGCATAGCAGCTAGTCAACCGGCTAACTAGTTACCAATCCGTCTTTTCTTTAGTTGAAGGCAAAAGCACAAAGAACCTCCAGCTTCAACTTGCTCTCGCTATCATGACCTCCAAAAGAACCGCCTCTTCCTTCAATTCCTCTTTGCCCTTCTGGTTCTTGCACGCCACAGAGGAGGGTAGCTCATGACTCAATACTATCTTGTGTCATGATTTAATCATTTCAGAGCCAAGGCCTTTCTGCCCGAACCCTAAGCACGGGTTTTGCTGTGAGCACGTCCTTCGCCTCGCCGTTGGCTTTCACCCATGGTACTGCATAATAGGGATAAGAATCGTGTTTCATGACTTATTTGGGAAAGAAGAAAGACAAGAAATGAGCCCGGAATGGATATATTATTATCCCCACTTTATATTTGGTTGCTCCCTATCACAACACCAATGACGTCGCTATGCTGCATTCATCTATCCATTTTCACCATTTCAATTCAGAATCTCCAAAGTCGTGGTTTTTCTTCAATCTAAATTTTATTAGAAGCACTGAAATGGCCATCTATTTGTTATACAACCTAAATTCCTCATCATGCAAATCATCAATAACTGCAAAGCAACAGTCTTCCCCACCAAAGACAAAGGCAAGCAAGTGGCTTACCACTAGCTGGCAAATAGACAAAACCTTGAACGCGAGGAACAAGAGATAGAAAAAAAAAGAAAAACTCGGAGAATGTAGTCGTGAAATAAAATCTCCATAACGCCCAAATGAAAAAAAAAAAAAAGACAACGGGGGAAAAGCGGAAGGAAAAAGGAAAAAAGAAAGGCTCTAAACATGGAGGAGCGGGGTGAACAGAGGCCGCTACCTGTCTTCCTTCAGTCTTCATCCATGGAGTCATCCTTCTCTTCATCCTCGCCATCGTCATCGCTCTCGCTATCTGACTCATCAGCAATACCCACCATGCGGTCTTCCTTTTCGGCTGAGCCTTCGGGCACACGACCGGCAAATGCTTTACGGACTGCAGCGTTGGTGCTGGTATCCCAGACCTGTAGGCTCCCTGCACTACCAGCGACAGCTAGTCGGAAGGCAACTTCGGAGTCGGGAGCAAACGCTGTTGAAAACACCTTGCCGACATCTAGGTTGCGCGAGACCACCATGCTGGGGCCCGACGCCTGGATGTTCCACAGCTTGACAGTCTTGTCTGATGAGCCTGTCGCAATGAAGCCAGGAATGATAGGGTTGATGTCGAACGATGACAGTGATTCGTCGTGGGCCTGCAGTGTCCAGACAGGCTTGGTGGCCGCGGGTGTGGCAGGAGCATTGCGCACATCGTGGTAGTGCAGAATGCCGTTCTCCGTAGACACGTAGAAGTAGTTGGGGTCGTGAGGGTCCCAGCGCACGTTTTCCACGTCCGATTCGACACCCCAGCGCGGCGCCTTGGCATCAGGAGCGCGCATATCCGAGGCCACTACCGTACGGTCATACGAGCCACTCAGAAGCACTGTTGCTTCAGTCGGATGCCAAGCCAGCGAACACACCTTGTCAGTGTGGTATGAGTATGACTTGGCGCATTTGGCTGTGTTCAGGTCCCAGAGCTTGATGGTCTTGTCGGCCGAGGCAGACGCCAGCAGGTTGCGATGCTGGCGGTTGTGTGACAGCGAAAGCACGGCATCGGTATGGTATTCATCGTTGGCCTTCTTGGCCTTCTTTTTCTTTTTCTTCTCCTTGGCCAAAGTGGGATCCGATCCCTGGCCTAGAATGGCGTTGGGGTACGTGGAGTCAACGGCGTCTAGATCCCAAATCTCGATATCAGGGTCCATGGTTCCGACGGCCACAAAGTTGGCAGGCTGCGACACATCGACATCTGCCTTGTTGACGGGGTAGTCGAGCCACTCCAAGCATAGAGGAATGGCAGGGAGCATAATGTCATGGTGAACGTACATGTTGTCGGCCGCATCCTCGTAGACGTAGACCTCGAGCTGAGCCAAATCGTCTTCGACACTGGCAGCCAGAATAAGATTGTCGGTCTTGAGGATCTGAAGCTCCTCACGATCCTCCTCATCATCTTCGTCGTTGACGTATTCGTCCTTTAAAGTGATATAAGGATCGTCCTTGTTCGACTTGTAGTAGGCTAGGGATTTGATGTTGCCAAACATGGCCATCGCCTCACCCTCGCCTGTGTTGTCCTCGTCGTCATAGTGCTCTAGGTCATATTCTTTGAGATCATCGTCGTTATAGTTGACGGGCCTGGGTGATTCGGAGATGTAAGCAAAATTTCTGTACGGGTTAACTAGAGGTTGTAAGGTAGAATACCAACTTACTTGTCATCCTCGTCCATCTCATTGGCATCGGCGGCGGTGGTGGTGGTGGGAGCCTTGGAGCCTCCCTCTTCCTGCTCTTCGTTGTCTTCATCCTCCTCATCGGAACCGTTCTCGGCAGCAGCCAGATCGTTCTGAGCATCTTCTAGCTTTAACTTGGCTAGTTCGCCAATTCGGTCTATTTCCTCGTCATCCATCGCATACTTGGTGGGGAACTGGGCGGCATACCCTCTGGGCACCCATCTGGTGGTCGTGATCATAGACATGCTGGGCAAATATCAGAATCAACACTGCCTAGAATTTTCAGATTTGTATCAAGAAGGAAATCATGTACGCAAAGGCTTGATCCTGCACACTTACATGTTTTTAGTGATCAAAAAATTTAGGATAAGGTGGGGTCTAGTTATCTTATCGATAGAAAAATAGAGTTATCGCTACCTCGATAGACGGTGCATCATCGGGTAAACAAGGCTGAAAGGTAGCCTCGCTCCTAGGACTGCGATTTATTGCAGTATCAAGCATTGTGATGAGGGCTTCGGCTACGACCTGGGCTCAGTTTTTATCTATTATTGTTTGAGCCACCCTTTTTCAAGATGGAGGAGTCAGAGTACAATGGCGCTATGCCGAAGCGCCGCAAGCTCAACAACGCCCGCCATAACAATGCCGACCACGACCGTCTCCGAAACGGCCCTCGCGGCGGACGACAGCAAAGCTACCACGACCGTCAGCGCACGCCATCTCCGCCCCACGAAAACGAGGAAGAAGAACGAGCACTAGACCGCGACTGGTATGGTGGCGATGAAATTGGCGGCCACGTGTTTGGCGACGACTCACACAACCCGTTTGCCGACTACGATTCCTATGAGCTGCAAAAGACTGAGACGGCTATGGCCGAACGCATTTCTGGGCGCTACGATGCGCGAAAGGAGCAACGGCAGCGTGAGAATGATGCCTGGGAAACAAACCGAATGCTAGTCTCAGGAGTAGCACAGCGTCGTGACCTTGCTAACGACTTTGACGACGAGGAGACCATACGTGTGCATTTGCTTGTGCACGAGCTGCGCCCGCCTTTTCTCGATGGCCGCACGATCTTCACAAAGCAGCTGGAGCCTGTACCAGCTGTGCGTGACTACCAAAGCGACATGGCTGTTTTTAGCCGCAAGGGGAGTAAGGTCGTCAAGGAGGCGCGGCAACAACGTGAGCGCGAGCGGCAGGCACAAGCGGCAACGTCGATGGCAGGTACAACTTTGGGCACAATTATGGGTGTGAAAGATGAAGACGCAGATAGCGCGCTGCCAATGGCAGACGAGGGGGAGGGCAAGACATCGAATAATAACAAGTTCAGCCAGCATCTCAAGAAGTCGGATGGTGCGAGTAACTTTAGTCAGACAAAGACTCTGCGAGAACAGCGGCAGTATCTTCCTGCTTTTGCAGTGCGCGAGGATTTGCTACGTGTTATCCGAGAAAACCAGGTCATTATCGTGGTTGGTGAGACGGGCTCGGGAAAGACGACGCAGCTGGCTCAGTTCTTGAACGAAGATGGCTATGCAAGCCAAGGCATGATTGGGTGTACACAGCCTCGACGAGTAGCAGCAATGAGTGTGGCTAAGCGTGTGGCGGAGGAAATGGAGTGTCCGCTGGGGAGCACTGTTGGTTATGCCATCCGTTTTGAGGATTGTACTAGCAAAGACACGGTCATTAAATACATGACTGACGGTGTGCTGCTCAGAGAATCGTTAAACGAGCCGGACCTGGATCGCTACTCGTGCGTGATTATGGATGAGGCTCACGAAAGAGCTCTTAACACAGATATCCTCATGGGTCTGTTCAAGAAGATCTTGCAGAGGCGGCGCGATATCAAGCTCATTGTGACGTCGGCTACCATGAACTCAAAGCGCTTTTCCGACTTTTTTGGCGGCGCACCGGAATTCACGATCCCCGGTCGAACGTTTCCGGTTGATGTTCTATTCCATCGGTCGCCGGTGGAAGACTATGTGGATCAGGCAGTGAACCAGGTTCTTTCTATTCATGTTTCCATGGATCCTGGCGATATTCTTGTGTTCATGACAGGCCAAGAAGACATTGAGATTACTTGCGAACTAATCCAAAAACGATTAGATGCTCTGAACGACCCGCCCAAGCTGAGTATTCTGCCCATTTACAGTCAGATGCCTGCCGACCTCCAGGCTAAGATTTTTGACAAAGCGGCACCGGGGGTGCGCAAGTGTATCGTGGCTACCAACATTGCCGAGACTAGTTTGACTGTTGACGGCATCAAGTACGTAGTCGATAGTGGTTACTCAAAGATGAAGGTCTACAACCCCAAGATGGGCATGGACACGCTTCAGATCACTCCCATCTCGCAAGCCAATGCATCGCAGCGCTCGGGTCGTGCTGGCAGAACTGGCCCTGGAAAGGCCTTCCGCCTGTTTACAGACAAGGCGTTCAAGGATGAGCTGTACATGCAAACGATTCCCGAGATCCAACGCACTAACCTCAGTAACACGGTTCTGATGCTGAAGTCGCTAGGCGTGAAGGACCTCCTGGACTTTGACTTTATGGACCCCCCGCCCCAAGAGACTATCACTACGTCCATGTTCGATCTATGGGCACTAGGTGCTCTAGACAACATGGGGGAACTAACGGATATTGGACGTAAAATGAGTGCATTCCCTATGGACCCGTCGCTATCCAAGCTCCTAATTACTTCAGTTGAGTACGGCTGCAGCGAGGAGATGATTACTATTGTTTCCATGCTCTCCGTGCCCAATGTCTTCTACCGGCCCAAAGAACGCCAGGATGAGGCCGATGCCCAACGTGAGAAGTTTTGGGTGCACGAGTCTGACCATCTGACTTATCTCCAAGTCTATCTTGCTTGGCAGGCCAACAGGTTTTCCGAAGGCTGGTGCATTAAGCACTTCCTGCACGGAAAATCACTGCGACGAGCCAAGGAGATCCGTGACCAGTTGACGGATATTCTTAAAATGCAGAAGATGCCGCTGTCAAGCTGTGGCATGGACTGGGACATTGTGCGCAAGTGCATCTGCTCCGGCTACTATCACCAGGCTGCGCGCTACAAGGGCTCTGGCGAATATATTAATCTGCGTACCAATGTCGCTGTGCAGCTACATCCTACTAGCTCGCTCTACGCTGGTCATCCGCCCGACTACGTCGTGTACCACGAGCTAGTGCTTACATCAAAGGTCTACGTCTCGACCGTGACGGCTGTTGACCCCTATTGGCTAGCTGACCTGGGTGGCGTCTTCTACTCGATTAAGGAGAAGGGATACTCGGCGCAGCAGAAAAAGACCACCGAGACGGAGTTCAACCGCAGGATAGAAATTGAGGCCCAAATGGCCCGTGACAAGAAGGCAGCCGAGGACAAGAAACTAGCTGAGAAGTTGCGGGTCGAGAACAAGACTGGCGCTGATTCCAGCGCTGGCCCGACGAAGAAAGTGGTGCAACGTGGAGCAGTGCGCAAGCCCGTGGCTAAGAAGCGGTTTGGACGGCCGCTCTGATGCTAATGTGCTGTAAGGTTGGGTTCATTAATTTATTTTTTCTTAGGCAAGCGACAGGATGTTTCTTTGTGTTTCAAAAAGCGACTGAGATCTTTTAACGTCAATATCAAGCACATATCCATTATATTCTAGACAATACAAAAACCACGTCTTCATACACACATGACATGAGGTAGCTAGCATGATGTGATATGGAATCTAATCTAAATTCACCGCATGTCTCTTTACAACAGCTCCGCCATCATTGCCTCGAAGCCCTGCAGAAGATCGGCCTTTAGGTCTTCAAGCGCCTCAATGCCGATGCTGAATCTCAGCAAGGTTGGAGGGGCATATTTATCCGACATAGACCGCCACTCTACCAGACTCTCCACGCCACCCAGACTAGTTGCATGATGAAAAAAGGCCAGCTTGCTAGGCAGTGTACGGGCCAGTTTCTCGTCTTTGCAGATGACGGCAAAAACGGGGCCGAAGCCGTTTGGCATCTGCTCTGCCAACCACGAGTTTTCGGGTCCTGTCTGTAGACTAGCATGGTGCACACGCTGCACGACTTTGCTCACGGGCGATGCCGCATCGGTTGCGGCTGTTGCTAGCCACTGCACCAGCTGTGTGGCTGTAGCACTCTGGCGCAGTACCCGAAGCTCCAATGTGCGCACAGACCGCAGGCCTAGCCAGCCCTCCAGGCTGCCTAGTACAGAGCCGGTGACCATGCGGTCGGCACGGAGGCGGGCATCCCAGTTTTCGGCAGCCGGGATTCTAGCGTTAGCATGCTTAGGATTGACAGCCACCACGCCGCACAGTAGATCAGAGTGGCCGCCAATGTACTTGGTGCCTGAGTGCATGACAAGGTCGGCATCATATAATAACGGGTCCTGGAGCGGCGGAGGCGCAAAAGTAGCATCAACGGTCAAGTAGGCGCCGGTTCTCTTGGCCTTGGCAGCGTAGTAGGCCAAGTTACAGGCTTCGCCCAAAGGGTTAAGCGGAGTCTCGACGTGGATGACATCGCCGGGCTGAAGCTCTGCGTCATCACAGTCTAAAGGCACAGTCTTCAATCCAGTGAGACGCCCGAGTAGTTCAATCACGTCGTGGCAGCCGTGGTAGCCGCCCGTAATAGCAATGCGCTTTGGGTTTAGCAGAATCAACATGGCATGGAAGCTGGCCAGTCCCGAGGCGTAGGTCACGGCCGGGCCATGCAAAATGGATGACAGCACGGCCTCGAGACGCGTGGTGTTGGGGTGTGAGACACGTGAGTATACGTGCGAGTCATGTGGGGCATCAGGCTGTGAGGTAAAGAGTTAGCTGGATGGGTTTGGGCCGGCGGGATGGCAAAGGTAGGCAGGCTTCTTACGTCGATCCTCGTCCACTGAGTTGAGTCTTTCGGGTCTAGGCCATAGCGGAAGGTTGTCGACACGTGGATGGCCGGAGCAACTGCACGATGAGCGTTGATACCATCATCGCTATGGACGGCAAGGGTGGAGATCGAGGCGGCTGCCTTGAGGATATCCTTGGAGGCGGAGGAAGCCTGAGAAGACATGTTTGCTTTGTATTGAAAGGAAGAAAGATGAAGACCTGGCTGAAGGAGAACTCAAGGGGACCGACTGTTCTTTATAATGCCGGTCAAGTTACTGTGATGTTATACAGCACACTTGCAACAGAAGATGATGCAATCAGACTCGACTCAGTCAATGCTGTGATCTTGGGATGAGCCGGCAAACAGGATGAATAGGGTTATGCGTAGGATCCGTAGTCAAAAATGACAAGTCCCTGAGTAGAGCCTGTACTGCACAAGGCGTAAATCGTAAATAGGGCGCGGAAAGGCAAGTAAAGCCCAAGAGAGGGGCTCCCAGACGCTTATCAAGGGCGAAAAAGTGACTAGGGTTAAGGAGCGGAAGTTGAGTGTCGCCCCGACTTTCCTAATACATTGTGTCATAAGCTATTCTGGCGGGCGAGCCCGGGCAAATCGGCCTCCGGACAGTTCGCTACGACGCTAATTTACAGCGTGGCATACTGTGCTTGTAAAATGCGCATGTATAATTACGTAATAGGCTGAGGGCTCTAAGGGAAGCGTGCAGCATGTTTGAGACATGGTGAAAAACGAGGTAGAAAAAATATGAAAAACAAAAAACATCATTACAGTTTGTTTTTATAAAGGCAACATGGGGAGAGTATAATGAAAGCAAGTTACGGAAAATAGATAGACAAGACAGAGAGATGGCAGGCAGATAAATGGCGGGATAGCAAGGGCATAGAGCCCCGGAGGAGCAGAACAACGAAACAGCAAC